>MU107468.1:0-22083 GCA_012274485.2 Sinapis alba
ATGAGACGTTGGAGAGACTGGGAACGATTGGGTTGTTGTCAAACTTCATGGTGTATCTAACCAGAGTGTTCCACTTAGAACAAGTCGATGCTTCAAATGTCATCAACATTTGGTCTGGTTTCTCCAATCTCACTCCTCTAGTCGGCGCGTTTATCTCCGACGCTTACATCGGCCGTTTCAAGACCATCGCTTTCGCCTCGTTCGCCACCCTCCTCGTACGTATATTAGTACTCTTCTCTTTACTTTTATTGAAATGCTAATCTTAATGTGTCACGTATGCACACTTAATAGTAATATTGATTCATAACATACTAACGTTCGGTAGAAAGTTATATTATATCTCTATATATTGTGTGGAGATGATACATGGTACGTGCCAAATAATTTCATCATGCACGTGGACATGACGAGGTAAACACGTTAGGACAAATTTTATTCATATTTTCAACAAAAACTATAATACGAAAACTTTAAGTTTATATTTTCTTACCTATTTATTGCATTTTGTTTCGTGTGAAAACGCATGAAATTATAGAGGGACCACGCTTTCTAGGACGATATATAAGGTCGATCTATCATGTGAATCATACGAGCGAAACCACTCGGTAGTACACAAATTGTTGTCGGTACTTAACTTGGGTTCACTTTATATATCGCCCAAATTCTTCTAGAAAAATTTTCTTATACAGTTTTTTTAGTTTATTTTTCACAAAAATAGTTTTTAAATAAAAAATAATTAAAGTAATTTTTTTTAAAGCTAAAAAATACATTTATACTCTTAAGGTTAACTAATATAGAATTAAGATTTAGAATCAAATGGTGTATTTGGAGATAAGATTTCAAATTTAAAAAAAAAAATATATATATATATATATATATATATATATTTTAGTCATTTTATTTTCCGTAAGTTATTTTTATGATAAAAACTTAAAAAAACTATTTAAAAAAATTATTCATTCTTTTATCAGAGAACTATTTTCATCTCACAAAAAAACAACTTTGATAACTTGGTAGCACACTCATTCTACTAATTTAGAATTCTATTTTTTATCTACTGATAAAATATTGCCATTTAAGTTTTAAATGGTCCAACAAAACATGTATTTTTTAAATATAAACTGATTTTCAATATGTTATTCGATCTGTATGGTTTGAGAAATTAACAACAAACCCATATCGCTCGTTAATATAGATTACAAGAGTAAATTCCATATTTAAGTTCGGTTTATTAACATTTTGATTTTGCTTGACCATATTTGTCATCGGTTTACATGATTACTTGTACGCACCTAAATACAAACCATATTAATGGTATTGACATATAAACTGAGGCATATACCAAATATCTAAACTATATATTACACGTACATTACAAAAATATAATTAATCACATGATTGTATATACCGATGAGATATAGTTACATATAATAAAAAATCTCAATGTTCTAACTATAGCAGTATACTAATTAATAACTTAGATGTTTACCGCCAGCGGTATTTTGATTTAATAGAGAAAATATTTCACTTATTAAGTTATTAGACATTTCAAATTTTCTTTCAAAATTCGAATCTTAACAAAAAGAAGATATCACAAGATATCTTACTAACTATACAGTTGTAAAGTTATATATATTTAGTTTGTAAACTTTAAATAAAATCTACAAAATCATCTCAATAACAAGATTTTTCATTTTAAAGAAATAAAAGAGACACTAAACTTACATCACATTTTTAATAATTTTTAATTAAATTTCAAATATTATATATTATTTTTAAATTATGATTTCGAATTTAAAACATGTTAGAATTTAGAACATAATATGATATTAACTATGATAAAATTTTGAGTTTGTACTAATTTATCCTTCGTATATTCAACAACTAATGTATTTAACATTCTAAAATAGTTTTCAACTTATATTCAGAAATATAAAATTTTAAATTTTAAATTTTAAATTTTAAAATATTAAAAAAATAAAATGGCAATTTTACTATATTATATATTATAAAATATTTAAATATTTTTTAAAAAATACATACAATCAGTAACAAAATATAAAATTCTACATTAACTATATAAAAATGAACAAAATAACTTAAATATTAAAATAATCAAATGTAACCCGCACTCAGTGCGGATAAGAATCTAGTTTTACATTAAAGAAGTTCAGTAATCAAATAATACAGAGGTTCCGTAATCAAACGGATTATATCTTTTAAGATAAAGTGAAGTGCGTAGAAAATAAAGAAAATACACAAGTGGTCTGTAACGATTATTGATAACGACTGTGTGACTGTGTCCAATAATTGAAATTCTAAATTAAAAAAAAAAACTGAAAGGGTTGAAGATTTGGTCAATCACAGTGACGTAACGTAACGTAACGTATGTGGAGACAGTTTCTTTTCTAATGGGGTATTTCATAATCAAAGTGGGGTATTTATATTTGTCGCATCCCTCTAAATTCACGGGTTTACTCCTATTCCATTTTTGCATTTTTCATAATGATTTGAACATTAGTAACTAGGTGGTTTACTGCACAGAAATATAACTTTAAAAAAAAAATTTATTTAAAATAGTTTTTTATTTATTAATATTTACATTTTTGATTCAAAAGTTATCAAAAGTTATTAATATTTGTTTTTGTTTGACTTATAATATTTCGTACAAACAGATTTTTAATGTATTATATCACATTTAAGTTCAAATAAATGCAACAATTAGAAACTTGATTAACTTTCTATTTTTGCTGATCATGGATCTAGGAATTGTTTTGAATATTTAACTCTCCATAAAATTTTGAATTTTGAATTTTAATTAAATTTATTTTATTTTTGTATTTGTTAAGATACATTTACATTTAATTTAATTTGATAAATATAAATATTTATAAGACATTAGCAAAAAAATTCAAATTGACAATTTTTTATACTAAGTTAGAAATTTTCTTATACTTGTAATTACATATTTTAAATTTTAACAATAATAATTTAGACCAGTTACATATATGGTATGTATCCAATTATTATTATGTTATTTAGGAATTTAATCAAAAAAAATTATCATTAAATATATATGTCATTATAAGAGAATGCCATGTCACTTTTATTACTAAGACATATCATATTTTTGTGAGAATGAATATGGTAATAAAATATAAAAAAAATAAAAATTATTTTTCAAATAACATTTAGGGGATCGGCCTAAATTGTTACAGTAACCTACTCATTTTACTATATTAGGGTTACAACAACAAAATTTATATTAGGTACTACGTCATGATCAGTTTATACTTTATACCAACTGGTACCTAATCAAGGTAATAACACATTTTAATCATATGAAGTCGTCAAACCTAATTAAGACCAATGCTAACTTAATTAATTGTTGTCTATAGTTGATGTCTTAACTTCATTCTATCCCACAGTGATATTTGCCGTTCCAAGTACCTAATTAAAGTAATGTCACCATTTAATCACATGCAGTCTAAGATAATTAACACTACTGATAACTAAACTACTCCACTAGTCCACTTTATTGTTTGCCTTTCCAGTAGTAACTAACAACTATATCCAACTGAATTTCAAGGTAAAGATCATCATAACGAATGATGGATAAGTTGATTAGTAATATATATTTTAATAAATCAACTAAAAATCTGCAGGGGCTAGTGACACTAACACTGACAGCATCGCTTCCTCAACTCCATCCAGACACATGCAACAGCAAAGATCCAGTTAGTTGCGGCGGTCCGAACAAACTCCAGTTCGGGGTTTTGCTATTAGGTCTAGGTTTCCTCTCCATAGGGAGTGGAGGAATACGACCATGTAGCATCCCTTTTGGTGTTGACCAATTCGACCAACGAACCGAGGAAGGGATTAAAGGAGTGGCAAGTTTCTTCAACTGGTATTACATGACTTTCACTGTGGTTCTGCTTATTACACAGACCGTTGTTGTGTATATCCAAGACCAAGTCAGCTGGATCATCGGCTTTAGTGTACCCACTGGACTCATGGCTTGTGCCGTGGTTATGTTTTTCGCCGGAATGAAGCTTTACGTCTATGTTAAACCTGAAGGAAGTATATTCTCTGGTATCTCTCAAGTTGTCGTGGCAGCTCGTAAGAAGCGAAAGATGAAGCTCCCGGCGGAAGATGACGGAACTGTGACCTACTATGACCCGCCTGTCAAAGATAGCGTCTTATCCAAATTACACCATAGTAACCAATACAGGTACTTAAATTATATATTCATTTAGATTTTTACGTATAACTGCATGGGGTTTAATTGAATATATGCACTAGATAACTAAATTTACAAAACAAATATAATGGATGGAAAATCGTTTATAAAGATGTTCATCTATTGCATGTCAAGTTTTTAAAAATATACAGTATCATATTTTACAATTTTGGTAAAATAATTTCCTGTCTGGCAAATTGTAAGCACATTTTAACTTATACTATTTTCATTCCAAAATATAAAAATTTGAGTATTTCAAAAATATTGGAAACACATTAAATTTTTATGATAAATATATTTTCCTAGTATTATCAATTTCAATAAAATTAAATCAGTATTAGTTCAATAAATTCAGTTAAGTTTCTTTTTCTTTTTTACAATTTTCTATTTATGATATACTTTTTATAAAAACTTTGATAATTGTGGAGCTGATGTAGTACATATTTTTATTGGAATTGCGAAAAATAGGTTTCTAGACAAAGCGGCCGTGATAATAGAAGGCGATCTAACATCGGAGGGAGTTCCGGCGAACAAGTGGAGACTATGCAGCATTCAAGAAGTGGAAGAAGTGAAGTGTTTGATCCGAATCGTTCCTGTTTGGTCGGCCGGAATAATATCACTCGCAGCAATGACACAACAAGGAACTTTCACTGTCTCTCAAGCTTTGAAAATGGACCGACATATAGGTCCCAACTTCGAGATTCCTGCCGGTTCTCTCTCAGTCATCTCTCTCCTCACCATCGGCGTCTTTCTTCCCTTATACGACCGCGTTTTGGTCCCATTCTTCCGTCGGATCACCGGCCATAAATCCGGTATCACACTCCTCCAACGTATCGGGACAGGAATCGTTTTCGCCATCCTTTCCATGATTGTTGCCGGGTTAGTGGAGCGCATGAGACGCATGCGCTCCATTAACGCCGGAGATCCGACCGGGATGACTCCCATGTCGGTGTTTTGGCTCTCACCACAGCTTATTCTGATGGGACTATGCGAAGCATTTAATATCATTGGACAGATCGAGTTCTTCAATAGTCAGTTTCCTGAACACATGAGAAGCATTGCTAACTCTCTCTTCTCTTTATCCTTCGCCGGTTCTAACTACCTTAGTAGTTTGATAGTCACGACGGTTCATAAATTCTCCGGTGGCCATGACCGTCCTGATTGGCTAAACAAGAATCTCAACGCGGGAAAGTTGGATTACTTCTATTATCTGATAGCGTTTTTGGGTGTGTTTAATCTGGTTTATTTTTGGTACTGTGCTCGAGGATACCGGTACAAGACCGGTTTACAGATGGGAGGTTTCGAGGAGGACAAGAGTTTCTCTGATGTTGAGATGAGTTCCAAAAAACAGCTGAAATGATTTGAAGCAACAAGAAGATGATCGATGTTGTTTTAATGATTACTATGACAATGTATCTAAATATAATGTATAAGAACTACTAGATTATGTCATAAATAATTCTCTTTGTTATAAGAACTAGATCGTATTAGATATTTTATAGTCTAGTTTAATTTTATGGCTTTGCCATGATTCGCTATAGCTGGTATTCTACAATAGAACTCTAACAAGTAAATCGCAGTAACACATGAATGTAATTTAATAGGTGGACTGCACTTGGAATTATAGCATATAGTCATATACTCTATGTTATATATATATATAATTTGGTGTTCCTATGTTTTGGGACTATTCACATTAATGCTTTCCTCTAAATTCATGACAAGTCCTAGGCCAGATTTGGCCTTTTTCCTCTCTTTTGTAACTAAACTTTTTATTTTTTTCAATTGGACTTCATCATGGAACTTCTAGCAATCAACCAAAGAAAGCTTTTACACCTTTTAAATGATACATGCTAGAAGAATTCTGCTGAAAAAAGTAATGAACAAGTGTATGGATTCGGCTTGCTTGCTCTATAAAATATGAACATGATGGAAATACAGCCTCACATGAATACATGATGAAAAAAATTTATGATTAGAACTCCGCACTCCTATATTTATTTCGGTGTCTACAAGGCCTGTGACACCATGCAGATTCTACAACGGTTAGTTTTGTATTATTGGAATCGACCAAACCATTTTCCTACAACCCCCTTACTGCAACACGGTATTTGGTTTATTAATTGTCTTCTATATAAGGGTAACGTTCGTGTGTAAAGATTTTGGTATTAATAAATATGAATCTTGTAAGAGCATCTCCAACCTCAATCTATTTTTCACTCTAAAATAGAGTTTAGAGTAAAAGTACTCTAATGGTATTCTATTTCTCACTTTATAATAAAGTGAAAAATAGATTTACTTTAAATATATAGTAAGTTATTTTTTTTTGTTCATCACTCTATTTTTCACTCTAAAATAGAGTATCATTGGAGCAAACTCCAACTCTACTATAGAATCAGTCTATTTTAATGTAAAAAATAGAGTAAACAATTGGAGATGATCTAAAATACCTTTTAATGGGCAGTGGATCTTTTTTGCTTTGGTAATGATTAGGTAAACAAGTTTTTCAGCAAGAACACTTTAGTAGGATAAGTTTGTGAAGACTTGCAAAATGCTTGGACACTTTAGAATACTATTAAATAAATCTTTTAATTACAACATCATTTCTTGATGATGAATGTTCCACACAACCACATCTATTATTATAAAGAACTGTTTCTCTCCTTCCTGGTGCTGCCACCTAGGATTCCAGGTCACAAAGTCGATTTTTGAGGAGCCAACACGTGTCCACTTAACCAAAATGTTGCGTTTCATTTAATTGATTACACAATTGATATGGGCTTCGCTATTAGTTTATAGATATTACTTAAATTATTACTGGGCCGAAATCTGGCAAAGTGAAGTCCATGACACATGCATCTTCTCGATTGCGTTTATTGTTAGGGTTTATCCGCTTTATAACTTTTTGATTCTCTCTGTTAACAATGTCAGTTCTGAGATTGCGTTTCCATAGACGCTTTGTCAGTAGTCTCAAATTCGGTTTATGTTCAAATCGTTTTGTCTTCTATCCTTTACCTCCGAACCGTTACAAGTCACATAGATTGACATCATTAACCCAAGCTTAACTATTCCTCACCACTACGAGAATTCAATGAATCTATCTAACTTCAAGTCGGTATTTCTCACCTATAAAAGGTGAACATAATCTTCACTTTCACTATAATGGCTGCATCATCTGTCTTCCTCTCTGATTTGAAAGCAGTCCGTTGTTCTTCCACGGCCGTTGTGTTTATCAAACTATGGATTTTGTTTGTCTTTTTGTCTTTCTCTTTCCTCTCCACAAGATTTTTTGATAAACACTACGGATTGCTTCCGATCGCTTTTGTCGTATCTACTGTTGGCTCAATACAAACCACATGGAGGTGCAAGATTTTGCTGCTGCTGTTCAGTATGAAGCGGGCTTAGTCGGAAAGCTATGGCAAAAAGATTCTCTGTGAGGAGATGGAGGTGAGGATGAGGATGAGAGTTTTGGCGGCACTGAAACTGGAAAAAGCTATCCCCTTTAGTCACGAGATGGAAATCATTCAACTCAAGTTGCATGATCAAGCTAGATACGACAGATTGTTGCAGTCACTCGACGTATTATTTTATTTTCGTCGAGGGAACGTTTGATCCTTTGTTGTTGGGTAACTAAAATTTTCATTTTTATCTTCTCAATACATGACTTTGATTGCCTATAAGGTATTATTTGAGTTATTGTCTGCTTTTCTCATGCTCAATCAAAAAGTTGTTTCTCTGGTTTCTTTGTCTTATGCTCAGTTTGGTGTTTAGATTTGAAACATATCATACTACACAAAATTGCAGCTGTGATCTCCCCCAAGAGATTTAATGTACAGATTGACACAGGAGGTGATGTTTTGTGGGTTAGTTGTGCTTCTTGCAATGGATGCCCTCAAACCAGTGAACTCCAAGAATTTTTTTTGATTTGATACTAATGTGCTTCTTGCAATGGCTGCCCTCAAACACAGGAGGTAATGTTTTGTGATTGTCATGTCTTTTTCATTTTTAAATTCTCTGATTTGAGATTTAATGTGCTCCTCTGTTTGCAGATTCAGTTGACTTACTTTGATCCAGGAAGCTCAGTAACAACGAATCCAATCTCATGTTCTGGCCAAAGATGCAGCTGGGGTGTTCATCACTCCTCTAATCCAGGTTGTTCTGTTCAGAACTACCTTTGCGCTTACACGTTTCAATATGGGGATGGAAGTGGCACCTCAGGGTTCTGCGTCTCTGATGTCTTGCAGTTTGACATACGTTTGATTCATATGTCTCTTGGCAAGACATGTTGTCTAATTCTTGATTCAGTGCTCTGTTTTTCAGTGTTTTCTTCTTGCATCGTTTGAACAATGATGAGTCCAAGGCTCAAGCTTTTTACCAATGTCACCTACTCACCTGGTTGAAAGGGATGTTTTTAATATACATGTGGTCTCTGGGTTTAGATTTATGAACTACTGAATACTTCTGGTTCCATATTGTTTCAAAGGTACACGTTTGAGACTTCTTGTGTCTCTATCATCTATAGATTTCCACTTCAAAGAAGAAATAAACGGAGCTTCACATGACTACTGCGACAAAAATAACACGCAGTACCCAGGAATTGATAATAAAAAAGAATTGATGCATGGAGATAGTTTCTTTTACCACGATTGAGTGTTGCGATAAGTGCTTACAGTTTCGGCACTGAAGTCTCAAGATGATCTTCTTTGTGGTCTAGCCTATTCAACGGGTAACATAAATACACATCAGCCTTAAAACAGATTCTAATACGAAAAGCACAAAGCAAAATAATCCTAAATTAAAAAACACTAATAAAATATTTCATATGATTTTGATCTGAAAGAGTAAAATACAGAATCAAAAAAAAAAAAAAAACTCAGTCCCTAAACTTACAAGATAAATGGCTCACTACATTGATTAAGACTATCTTAAAATTGCTCAAAAGATTTAACTAACTGGTCTAATTCAAACACAAAAACAATCTGTAAAAGAAGAAGTGACTATTGTACCTTTGATGACACCCAAGAACAACAATCCAATGAGATAAGGAATATTAAGAATTGCAACAAAGAAGCACTAATTCCGTTGAAGGGCTCCATTTGAATTATAATTGATTTGCCATTTAGACATAAACCCATTTCTCAAGAACCAGTTAGCGCTTTTCTAAAATTTTAAAAACGTTTCATTGGTATTGATTTGGAGTCTTGAAAGCAGAGAAAAATGACTCAACTAAGCTCAAACGAAGTAAACAAGAGATGGAAAAAGAAAAAAACACAATAAACTGAGTACTTTCTTCTCTTTACGAAGCGTTTGAAACTCTTTGTAACACAAATAAAATTATTACTAATAAACAAACAAAATGAAATCTCTATCTCTTATACAACTTTAAAAGTCTCATATGGGCTGCAATTTGCGATTAATAAATCCTTTATATTCACTCGAAATAAGATTTAAATTATGAAATAAACACTGCAACAAAACGAAAGTAACCACTAAAAGTCTTACGAAGGAGAAGAAGCAGCGAAGAAAGATGCTTTGGCTTTAATGCATTTGCGAGTATCTAAATTTACATATAGAGGTCAAAGTAGATAAGATCAAAGGAGACACCATGAAAGTGTTAAAATTTGCAGTTAAAAATTAATATTCTCTCCGTTTCGCAAAGAGTGTCGTTTTAGAGAAAAAAAATCGTTACAAAATAAGTGTCGTTGTAAGATTTCAATGCATAATTTATTGATTTTATTTTCCAGTTTAATTTTATATTGGTTGAAATATGATTAGGTGTATGAGTAATGATGTTTTTCTATAGAAAATATGCAAAATTAAATACTTTTTGTGTGTAAAAAGCTAAAACGATACTTATTATGAAACATAGAGAGTAATTATCTTAGTATCAATTTTGGTGCCGGTAATTTTAATCCAAAAGGATGCTTTGAGGTTTTTATTTTCAGAAATTACATAATTATCTAGCAATAATGACAATAAGTAACAGTAGTGTAACTAATTTGCTTTTTCCAAAATAACATAATTAAAGAAAGTTAATCTGATAGTTAATTATGTAGCATGGAACATAAACAAATGTCGATCCATATATAAGTATTTTACAAATAAAGCTCACATCAAAATTATTATAAAAATTAAGTAAAAAGTAAATGAAATAGTGTAGATTTTGTGTTTTTTTTAATAAATATTTTAGTTCGATTCTTTTTATCTGATTAAAATATGATTCGTTTTGTTTAACAATTATTCTTTTGTGATTTTGTACTGATCTTATAATGAGAGAAGAGATGATAAATATTTTATAAAAGCAGCAGAAAAATCACTCAATTTACTTAATTACAATTATTTTGCAGTTCAATTTATTGAAATTATATATAAAGCGATTTCAGATAAAGAATATCCTAGAAAAAATATATAATTGCATTTTTGAAATTGAAAAAAACATTTTAAATACTTAACGAATGTACATGCCGCGCGTAGCGCGGCCCGACCCTAGTAATACATATAAAATGGTTAAACTTAAACTTACAGAATAAACTTATGTACAACAAAATAAAAGATTAAAGCACCCACAATATTACCTAATTATATTCTATAATCAACACTCCCATAACCAATCGTGTGCCTTTTTATTAGCACTATCTTTAAAACTTTGAGAAAATAGCCTGACCAATATTGCAAATAGCATGACGTTTAAGTAGTTGAGGGAACTAGAACGACGTGCATTGTCCCACTGTTTGGCAGAAGTTGCAAACGGAGAGGAAACAACTTGCCGTTTAAAGGATTGCGTGTACATACAACAACGTCATCCATGCTAGTCTCTTCCCTGAGCGCCTGCGCCAACTGTTCCACGCTATTTCCTTTGAAAGTCAAAGCGTATCCAACGGCTGACTCATCCTCCACGTGTCCTTCTCTGTCAGCGATATGGTAATATATGACCCTCCCTTCAGATTTTGGCAGCGACTAGTCAACACAAAATCAAGAAAATGTTAAGACGACAATCTTGAAAATAACATTTCCTAATCTTGGTATAGGTAAAAGAAATAATTGGACACCAAAAATTCAGCTTCCATATTCCTAACCCGATGTTGAGAATATAAACATTAATCATAGACCTCCGGTTAATCATGGTCTTAAGGTGAAATTTTTAGTGGAAATTAAAAAATAGTTTTTAAACTTTTAACTAAAAAAACTAAGAATCAATTCTTAAATAAAGACTTTAAGAACTAATTCTTAGCTTTTTTTAGTTAAAAGTTAAGAAACAGTTTTTTAACTTCCGCTAAGAACTCCACCAGAAGAACCCGGGGTTAATCATGGTCTTAATACTAACCTCTTCCACGTTTTTTTCTGAAGAGGTTCTAGACATAGGAGGACTTGACTGCTTCCTATGTGGCGCGGGAGTTATCGTCAGAGCTAGAGCCGGAGGGGCCGTCCCGACCAAGATTTCAATGAGATCAACATCCCACAAGAACGAGTCCGACATGTGAGGAGAGTCATGCGTAACAGAGTTACGCCAAGGAGGAAGTCCACCATTGGCTCGAAGGAAGTTGCCGTATCTAGTCCTAAGCTTCACTTTCGATCCTTCTCTCACCGGCTCCCACTCTACGGACGAGCCAAGCCGATTAGATTTCGACAACACCACTTTACGCCCCGTTGCACCGAGCAAGAAACGCTCATTCGAGGCGGTGAGATAGTTACCGTAACAACTCCTCAAACGGATCACTTCAGAGGAACCACGAACCGGCTCGACGGTCCATCAAGCTCTCTTGTCGGAACCAGTCCTGTCTTGAGTCACCGTTTCTTCGTCCTCATCCGCCATCAGATACTTCTCGTGGACGTTACGCATCCTAACAGCTTTAGCGTTGTGGAAAAACTCCATTTGCTGATATTAGCTAGCTTTGTTATTACTAATTGTGAATTACATGTAGTGTTTGGTGTGTATTTATAAGTGGAGACTAAGTTTAAAGCGGCACGCAGTGACGTGAACCTTTCTCACGTGAGCCTTTTTTTCTTTCGTTTATTTTTGAATTAATTGAATAATGAATAGCCATGTGATGAAACGATTTTAGCCACCAGGCATGGAAAAGTCGTGTTTAATTGACGTGTTTCACCATAGCTCTGGTTTCCACGTCAGCATATTTATATATCTATAATTTGATGTTATCCATTTAGGTATGTTTACCCTCTTCCTGTTGTTTCCTGTTTTTTTTTATTTATTTTTTTGTGAAAAAGCCCTCTTCCTGGTTAGAACATCAACAACCGTGAGATTCATTGGAATCCTTAGCGACAAGGACATTTCAGATTAATTCTAGATATTTCAGATTTTTCTTTTAGAAAAAAAGATGACCATTCACGGCCACCATATAGTCAATGAGACCCGTAAACAGTGTAAGGATTAATCCTTACCAAAGAATTTTAAACGCTTTTTTTGGCACAAATTCTAAAAAAATGGACTCCACACTCCCTAACAAGTTCCATTGTGGATGCCCTTACAACCTGTAACCAAGAGAAAAGAGTATAAATTAATTTATTCTATAGTGAAAATGAATCTATTTTGTTCTATGGTGAAGTTGAATATATATATATAGTAGAACCTCTATAAATTAATAATGTTAAAACTTTAAAATTTTATTAAATTATAGAAATATTAATTTATAAAAGTTTCCATTTAAGTTTTTTCTATTTTTGTTTAAAAATAAGAAAATATTTGATTTTATCGTAGATACATTATTTAAATTTTAAAAATCTAACTTTCATATTGTTTTATTATCTTATTTGGTGTATATTTTTTATGTTTCATAGAATTGTTATGTGGTTTTCGATATAATTTGACTAAATATTACCAAAATATATTAAAATGTTAAGAAAAATAGAAGTATTTTCATTGTGAATATAAAACCAAAAATATAATGTTTAGTTTGTAGTTATATAAGAAAAATATAGATATTTTATTAACTTATAATTTTAATGGGACTATATATTTATATGAGAGTTTTAAAAATATTATTATCTTATTATTTTATCAATTTGTATCATATTTTACACCGATCCAAGTTGAGACTATTAAAATTACTATATATATAATTCGGTAACCTGGTCAGTCTCATATGATTCTATTGTGTAAACTCGTAAGGTAGCCCACTATGTGAATCTAAATTCAGTATACTATAATTAAATCAGCAGGATTTGTAATCTATTCGTCTGTATTGATATCAGTCATGTGTTATTATCAGAATATAGGTCAACAAACTATCCAAAAATGTATATATGAAATCAGAAAATTATCCAAAATAATATATATTTATTGCCCGTAGGTAACAGCAAGAGATGAGATTGACGAGTGTGGGACTCTCCTTAAGGCGTAACTCTTAAGCCATGCCCCAATGACAAAGAGATCGATCACAAGTAACACCAACTTTTTACACTTGATCGTGTCTGTGATACGTTACTCTTAGTATTTGAGTATATGGTCGTTATCATGGACCGGGCAAACTGGTTGTGTGCCCAATCCGCTTTAAAATCTGATATACTTTTGAGTCTTATATCAGTTTTTGGTTATCTTTTGAATTTTAGATCTGATCTTAGTTTTGGTCTTGCTAATCAAGCATCGGTCCGAAATTAACCAAGAAAATACAAAGGAAATCGAGTCAGATGTTTCAAGATTATTTGCGTACCTTCACGATTTAAGTAATAGTTCTTATGGTAATATCATGCAAAGCAAAAGAAACTACTATGCAAATTCATAGAATTAATATTAATTAAACAAAAATATCAGGTTAAATAATTTCTTATAGTTAAAATAACCAGTTATATAAGTTTTTAGCAAACATAAAAAGTTAACTAAAACAAAATATTTTCGTTATTTAGTTCAAAAATTCAATTACACATTTGTAAACGGCATAGGCCATCCTCAACGATACATCTCTTGCATTGTTTCTATGCTTAAAGAAATAGAAAAAATAGAAAGAGAGTGTAGATAAAAGAAAAAAGAAATACAATAATCTCTCTGTAAGAATCTCTTAGTAATTTTAAAGAGACTATGAAAACATGTGACATTGTCCAATTGCTTCACTTTTATTTATCCATAAAATTTTAATCACAAATGCGAAATATATTCATAATATATATTCATAATACTTATATTATATTCTAAGGAAACTCCAATGTTTTTTTGATCGATGCAGATGCCCTTATGGTTTGGTAAGCGGACTGTCCAATCCATTTTTACAAAACTAATATGTATAGTCTAGAACTTCAAAATATAAGATGATATTAAGTTTCATTTACAAAATATAATTAAATATTTAAAATTTAGTTTTAATTTCAATTTTTATCTACCATGAAAATAAACTGTTTGATTTTTTTAATACCAAGTATGAACTTTGGCTAAAAAGATAATGAAGAATTAATTTCTTATATAAAATTAACTTTTAAATCTAAAATAGATAAAATATAAATTTATAATAGATATCAATAACAATAATAAAATCATAGGCTAATATTATCAAATAAAAATAAATTGGTTTTTATTATCAATTACTTCATCTTCTTTGAATGACATATTATAAATTTCATTTAAGTCTAAAAAATCACAAATCTTTTACTTTATTCAATTTTATGTAATATTAAAAAGTGTGAAAAGTTTAATCAAATCCTTTCATAAATATTATCAATTGTTTCTGAATATTTACTGGATTAACCAGTGTCAGTCACGGGTAAGTGCTGTGTTTTTGCATTTTACAAGATTTTATAAAGTTTTTTATTAACAAGTTTTTTGTAAATCCGAAATGGGTTATTTACGGGTTACTGGATTTATCGGTTCAACTACATGTCTTGGTTGGGTATGTCTTGGTTGGGTATGAAATCATTGCTTTTGAGCCTATGTCAAATTTTGTTTTGTTTTGAATATTTGATTTGATCTTAATTTATGTTTTGTTAATCAGGCATTGGTCCGAAATTAACCAAGAAGATACAAAGGAAATAGAGTCCGATGTTTAAAAATTATTTGCCTATCTTTACGATAAAAGTGACATCTTATGGTAATCTGTGTATATACGGAGACAGATCAACATGTTTTGCGAATTCATAAACAGTTTAAAACTAATGAAACAAAATATCCAGTGTTATACAAATATTTTAGTCAAAATTATCCAGTTATATAACTTTTAGCAAACATAAAAATCAACTAAAACAGAACATTTTCGTTATTTAATTCAAAAATTCAATCACACGGTGCATGGTTACTGTTGTGGGCTGGGTAAGCGGATTTGGAGCCAAATTCATTATTACAAAATTAATCTTCATGCAGTCCAGAACTTTAGAAGAGTCATTGACTAACCGGTCCCATGGGAACGCTCCATAATCTCGACCACATCAACATCCCAAACCACCCAACTCTGCGTAGCAGTCCGGTTCGGCGTATCATGCGTAACCGTATTCCTCCAAGGTGGCACTCCCCCATTGGCTCTCAAATAATTCCCGCCGTTTCTACTCCTCAGCTTCACCTTTGACCCTTCTTTAACCGGTTCCCACTCTCCCGCCGGTTCACCGGTTCGAATCCTCCTCGACTGAACCACCTTATGCCCCGTCGCTCCCAGCATCAACCGCTCGTTCGACGCCGTCAAATATCCACCGTGGCAACTCTTTAACCGGATGGTCTTCTCGGATCCGGGTAGTATTTCAACTCTCCACCGGGCCTCCTTCGATGACCCGTTTCGGCCCATTATCACACTCTCTTCATCATCATCTGCTACTAGATACTTCTCGTGTGCGGTGCTTCGTAATCGCACGGACTTCGCATCGCGAAAGATCTCCATCGCTGATACATTTTTCTTCGAATCTTTTCTCTATTACAAAAATCAAATCAGTGTCTTAAATCATTAGTTCACATTAATGTTATTGTCTGAACAGAAGAAACTCAACGAACCTCTGTTGGTTTTGGGGACATTGTCCCTGACAATGTCGGAGTAAACATAAGTTTCGAAGTAGAAACCGACCCAGGATCCGACCCGATGGATCCGGAAGATCCGTAAGACTTTTTATCAGTTGACTCGTGGTTTGACTCGTCGGAGACAGAAGAGTTAAAACTCGAAGCCGGCGACGAGAACCGATCAGCGAACGAAACCTTCTCAGGACTCTCAACGGTTTCTACACTCCACAAGATCCATTTCTTCGTCGCCGCCATGTTCGGCTCACGGTCGTGCGTCACGGAGTTTTTCCACGGCGGCGAACCACCGTTCCCGCGCAAATATTTCCCGTTCCACGACATGAGCTTCACCGGCAAGTCGTCTCTGATCGGCTCCCAGTCGCTCTCGTGCTCCGCCTGACGAAACGGCGGCGTTTGGATGACTCTCTGGCCGGTCATGCCAAGAAGAGACGACGAGTCGCTCGCCGTTAAGTACTTGCCGTAACAGCTTTTGAGACGGATGAAGTTAGGCTTACGTGGCACCATCTCCACCGTCCATACTGATTGCCGTGAGGCTCCGTCTGTGCTCTGACGGACGGTTTTTTCGTCGTCAGCGGCGAAGAGGTATTTTTCGTGACAGCTCCGTAATCTAACGGCGGAACTTTTCGTAAATAGCTCCATTTATGTAACACGGCGAAAGTTTTTGTTATGGTCGTATCATTTGTCGATTTATATTTGTCCAAGTATTACCATTTCATAATGTTTAACGCGTAGATATGTTAGGAGATCACGATCGAGTTTTCTTAGTTACATACAATTACTTAGTCCTGGGCATATTATCCGTAACCCGAAAACCGAGCCGAAACCGAACCGAAAAAATTAAGACCGAAATCCAATTTTTTTTTTTTTTTAAAACAGTTCCTATATTTTTAAACCCGAAAACCCGAAATCAAACCGAAAATCAAACGGATACCCGAATATTTTGAATATATTAAAAAAAATAATTATTTTTAATTTACTACATATATTATTTAATTTACAAATAAAAATTTCCAACAAAATCCGAACTACCCAAATATTTTTTGGATTTTTTCGGGTTTAACTCAAGTTTTTGAGGTTTTCAGTTTTTTGGGCTTTAAACCCGAACTAAACTCGAATTATTTTTAATTCGGTTATACTTTGGGTTTTATAAAAAAATAGAAACCCGACCCGAATCCGACATTATCCAAACCGAACCGATCCAAAAAATGTCCGGTTTCTAAATGGTTTTTAAACTCCCCAATCCGAATAATCCAAAAACCGAAGAAACCGAACCTGAAAGAATATACGAAGGATATTCTTATCAGTTTGTATCAATGCAATATACTCTCCTGTAATATAAGAAATGATGTTAGTCGTGTAACTAGATTTCCTTTATATACTTTGTAATTGACGTTGAGTGAATACAAGAAAGGATTCAGACTTTCATGGTATCAGAGCAAATCTCAATCTGATCCTTCTCATTTTTTTTTTCTTTTCCATTTTTGCTCTTCTACGCTTGGTGATGGCAGCCATCGAGAGAGCATTTGGAGTTACAAACATTCGATCGCACATTCCATTGGTGCTTGATCTTGATGTTTTCAATTATGACGCATGGAGGGAGCTCTTTCTAACCCATTGTCTCACGTTCGATGTTCTCGGGCACGTCGACGGCACCTCTGTTCCCGACGACGACAACGATACACCATGGCTCAAACGTGATGGGCTTGTTAAGCTGTGGATCTACGGTACGCTGGCACAACCGCTGTTCAAATCATCCTTCAAAGTCGGAGGAACAGCTCGTGACATTTGGCTACGAATAGAGAATCAGTTCAGAAACAACAAAGAGGCTCGGGTGATTCAACTTGATAACGAGCTACGAACAAAGGAGATTGGTGATATGTCGATTCAAGAGTACTCCACAAAGTCTCAAATCCCTTGCTGATCTACTCCAGAACGTTGATGCCCCTGTTACAGACAAAACTTTGGTCATGTATATGCTCAATGGTTTAAATGAAAAATATGATCACATCATAAACGTGATCAAACACCAAAAGCCATTCCCAAGTTTTGAGGAAGCAAAGAACATGCTCGACTTGGAAGAAACGAGACTCAAGCGTTCCCATAAAGTCCACGTCAGCCATCATGATCACGCTTCTTCCTCCTCAGCACTTGTTGCTACAGTTCCGGAGCAAAAGAGTCAGCAGCAACAGCAGAGAAATAACTACAAGGGAAACAGAGGGAACAGGCGAGCAGCAGGAAGCTCATCTCGCTGCCGACAACTATCAGCCAACGCGTGACTTTGCGGAGGCTTTCAACACTATGACGCTTGCTGAACCATCGCCAAACTGGTATATGGACTCCGGAGCTACGTCCCATCTCGCCTCCAACTCAGGTATCCTCCAATCTGTTTTTAATCTGGACACCGGAAACTCTGTCGTTGTAGGTAATGGCTCCTCCATTCCAATTCAGTCCTCTGGTAAATCTCTAATTACTACCGGGACAAGACCACTTACTCTAAATAATGTCCTTGTAGCCCCTCAAATTGTTAAAAATCTCATTTCTGTTCGAAAATTCACCACTGATAATTGGTGTACGGTGGAATTTGATCCTTTCGGTTTTTCTGTGAAGGATCTGGAGTCTCGGAAAACAATTCTCCGCAGTGACAGCTCAGGAGACCTGTACTCAGTGCCTTCCAGTCTTAATAAAACTCGCCAACATTCGGCTTTCGTTTGCGAGTCTCCCTCCCTATGGCATAAAAGACTGCCTCACACCAATAAAGAAGCACTGAGGTCTCTAGTTATTTCCAGTTCTATTCCGTGTAATAATGAGAGTTTTCCAGTGTGTAATTCTTGCCAATTGGCAAAACATCTCAAGCTTCCGTTTCAAAAATCTTTATCCAAAAGTTCAAATGCCTTTGATCTCATTCACTCTGATTTGTGGACTTCTCCTATTCCTAGTATGAGTGGCATTCGCTACTACGTACTATTCTTAGATGATTTTTCTCATTACCTATGGGTTTACCCAATCAGAAACAAAAGCGATGTGTTTTCAAAATTTCTTCACTTCGCATCTCTTATCAAAAATCAGTATGGGAAAACCATAAAAGCTTTTCAATGTGATAATGGGAGAGAGTACAACAATCAAAGTTTTCATGAATATTTTTCAAAAAATGGCATTATTTTTCGATTCACTTGTCCTCATACATCCCAACAGAATGGCAAATCCGAAAGGATGATTCGTACCATCAACAATGCCATTCGGTCTCTTCTATTTCAAGCCAAACTTGCTCCAACCTTTTGGGCAGAGGCCTTACATGTGGCCACTCATATCCTGAATCGTCTCCCTTGTGCTTCCCTTGGCAACAAAACGCCTTTCCTCACTCTCTTTGGTAAGGCACCGACTTATGAGCACCTGCGAGTATTCGGTTGCTTATGCTTTCCCAATGTGAACCACTCACACAATCATAAGCTAGCCCCACGATCCACTCCCTGTCTTTTCCTTGGGTATCCTCTTCATCATAAGGGATAACGTTGTCTAGACTTAAAGACAAACCGTATAATCATATCTCGGCATGTTGTGTTTGATGAGTCCACCTTTCCTTCAGCTCACACCACGACTGACCATACTTCCACTTACGGTTTCCTGGACAACCATGATGAGCCATCTATGATGCTTAAATCAATTCTTCAAAACTCAAACTCTGTCCCTCCGGTAAACACTATCTTGCCGGCTCCTGTGCTTCCTCTTCCTCATGTTACTCAGTCTCATCCTGTTCCTCAACCGCAAAACATACCTCAGTCATCTCGAATGACAACTCGCGGTCAGCTGGGGATTACTAAGCCAAAGAAAATCTTCACATTATACTCTTCCTCTGTCTCTCGAATTCCAACTACACACCAAAAAGCTTTGTTAGATCCAAATTGGAATCCTTCAATGACAGAAGAGTACGATGCACAAATTAAAAATAAGACTTGGAGGCTTGTACCTCGTCCATTTGGTGCTAACATTATTAACTCCATGTGGTTGTTTAAGCATAAATGCAATGCAGATGGTGAAATCATTCGTCACAAGTCAAGATTAGTGGCTAATGGAAAGACTCAACAAGCTGGGATTGACTTCGATGAGACTTTTAGTCCTGTTGTCAAACCTGCAACCATAAGAACAGTCATCAATATCGGGCTAAACAGAGGCTGGGACATGATACAACTTGATGTACAAAATGCTTTTCTTCATGGTTCAATTACAGAGGACATATACATGCATCAGCCCCCTGGGTTTGTGGATAAGAATTATCCTCATCATGTTTGCAAGCTTGAAAAAGCTCTCTATGGCCTCAAACAGGCGCCCCGAGCTTGGAATGCAAAGTTCAGCTCCTATCTGTTCCGACTGGGATTCGTGGTTAGCAAATGTGATTCTTCTCTCTATGTATACAGGAAGGGTCGTGACTTAGCTTACCTGCTATTATACGTAGACGACATCATCCTAACAGGCTCCAGCAAAACACTTCTCAACACCATCACTTCACGCCTGAAGAAGGAGTTTCCAATGTCGGATATGGGACGTCTCTCTTACTTCTTGGGAGTAAAAGTTGATTACAATGCAGCTGGAATCATGTTGTCTCAGGAACAATACGCCAAGGAGATCATTCTGCGAGCTGGAATGAAAGATTGTAAACCTATATCAACACCAGTAGATGTGAATTCGAAGCTATCAGCAGAAGGTGGAGACAAGATAGAAGACGCAACTCAATACAGAAGCCTAGCTGGCGCCCTTCAGTACCTCACATTCACCAGGCCTGACATCCAATATGCTGTTCAACAGGTGTGTCTCTTTATGCACGACCCACGCCAACACCATCTCACAGCTCTCAAACGCATTATCCGCTATGTACAAGGTACAAGCTCTCATGGACTTCAAATTTACCGCTCAAAACTAGAGACTTTGACAGCTTACTCAGACGCGGATTGGGCTGGATGCCCGGATACACGCTGTTCCACGTCCGGTTTCTGCGTTTATCTTGGAGAGAACTTGGTTTCGTGGTCAGCTAAACGGCAGAACACAGTCTCACGCTCAAGCGCAGAGGCTGAGTATAGAGGTGTTGCCAATACTGTTGCAGAGACGTGCTGGATACGTAACTTGCTTCTCGAGCTTCACTTACCTATGAACAAAGCTACACTCATCTTCTGCGACAATATAAGCTCTGTCTACATGTCGTCAAACCCAGTGCATCATCAGCGAACTAAACACGTCGAATTAGACCTACACTTTGTTCGCGAGAAGGTGGCTCTCGGTGAGGTGAAGGTTTTACATGTTCCAGCTGCATATCAATACGCAGACATATTCACAAAGGGCCTTCCTTCATCCTTGTTTATTGCTTTCAGAAACAGTCTAACAGTCCGACCATCAGACGTTACGACTGCGGGAGGGTGAAAGAATATACGAAGGATATTCTTATCAGTTTGTATCAATGCAATATACTCTCCTGTAATATAGGAAATGATGTTAGTCGTGTAACTAGATTTCCTTTATATACTTTGTAATTGACGTTGAGTGAATACAAGAAAGGATTCAGAATTTCACCAACCCGAACCGAAAACCTGAATACCGAAAACCAGAATGCCCAGCGCTACAATTACTTTCATTAAATTATTATTCTAAATATATAGTGAATTTCCAGGCTGTTTATCATAAGTCTTCGCGACCAGGTCAAGATGTTACACTGCAAGGTACATTTTGTCCCTTTTAAATGATAGTAGTGGTAATTTGTGATGCTTTTTATATCATCAAAAGTCAACCCTCTTTCTAATTTAGTTTGTACGAAAGGTTTGAAACTTGATTATATAACAATGAAAGATTTAGTTATACTTCAAATTGTTGATCTTAATATCACTATATCTATGATTCTATCTTATAAAATATAAAC
>MU107468.1:24200-50595 GCA_012274485.2 Sinapis alba
TCACATGCTTCTGTAACAAAACTTGATTAATTCAGAAAATAATTGTACCTTAATGGCTTCATGTTTCTCATCTTATACTACCAGTACCTCTCCAATGTTCATAATTAGAATTTCACCCATTATTCTTAATCAACCATCATCTATTTTAAAAACAACACATAAATTTTGTTGTACAGTATCTAAGCGCTTTGTTTCTATACAACAACTGTGACAATATAATCTATGTTTATACAATATTTGATTAAAATACTAATTTACTTTGATCAAAATATTATGATAAAATAATTTAAAATATAATCAAGTTTGACCTGTGCTACGGAGTAACACTAGTATTATATATTACATATCTCGCAAATAATAACTTACAAACAATATTTTTTTGAAACACACTCTCGCAGAACATAAATCACAAACATACATTCGTCTCCACTGCATATATAAATACACACAGAAGATTTTTATTTTCAGAACGTCATTCTCACTAAACATTGAACTTCTGTTTGGCGAACTCGACGAACTCAGCAACGGTAGGCATGTAAAGTTTTACAGCTTCATGAGCTGTGAATCTCTCGGCCCACTGGACCAGGCCCGGTATCATATCTGGATTCAAAAACTTCACACCTGAAAACGCCTCGATGACAGAGAGTGGGCCCAATATGGCACCACATGCAATGTCGACGTACCCAATGTTTTGGCCTCCGAAGAAGTCTCCACCTTTGTTGCTCTTCTCAAACGCCTCCTCCAACGCCGCGAGACACTCCATGAGACTTCCCGCTGCCGCCATCCTCCCGTCTTCATCTTTCGCTCCAGCTACCGCATCAATCGATTCAAAGCACTGCACCATGTTCACAACATTATACACATGACATATTGCACAACAGTTATAAAGAAACAAAGCTACTCCATCCGTTTCATATTACTTGTCGTTATAGAGAAAAATTTTCGTTTCAAAATAAGTGTCGTTTTAGAGTTTCAATGCAAAATATGGTTAGATGTATAGGTAATTGTGTTTTTATTTTAGAAATATACAAAATCATATCTTTTCTTAATATGTATGCATAAACCTAGAACGACAACTAATATGAAACAAAAGGAGTATTAACTTGATACCTTTCCGTCAACGAAGTGAGCCCAGAAACGAGCAGAGGCGCGATCTTTAGGATCAGAAGGGAGGATGGAAGGCTTGGACGGCCAGGATTCATCGACGTACTGAACAATGTTGAGAGACTCACAGATTGAGACATCACCATGGATCAGGACAGGGACTTTCTTGTGGATTGGGTTCGATTTAAGAAGAAGATCGCTCTTCGAGTTCAGAACATCGGCTTCTTCTATGTACTCGTACTCAACGGACTTGAGGTGTAGAGCGACTCGACCCCTCAAGGCGAATGGGCTTGACCATGCTCCAAGCAGCTCCACAGTACTGTTCGAACCATTCTGAGCCATCTTGGTTTTTTTTTTTTTTTTTTAATGTGAGCTGTGTATCGAGAGATGGAAGTTGTCTGTTTCTAACATTTGAGTTTTGAGTGAGTATTTATAAAGGAGTAATATGTTTCTTTCTTGAGCTTCTTTTTGAGGACTGAGTGTATTTTCTTTTTCATTTTTTTCTTAATTCAAATGTCGTTCTAGATTATTATTTTTTCGTCAAAAGGTTAAGATTTAATTTTTGACTTTAAACAACAAAATAGCACTAACAAATTATATTTTAAATACTAATTAATGATTAGTCATGGAAAATAAGGTGGTTTCAGTTTGACCGGCACTGGACTACGAAAGTGTCATGATTGACTGTTGACTAGTTAGGTTTTTAATCGAATACGATCCTCCTAGGTTATGACGGATTCAAATTCTCCTAGGTGTAATCCAACACTCCACCTTAGTTAATTCGGTCACTACAATTATTTTCAAATAACTAAGTTTGTTTCAGATTTCGAAAGAGCACAGAATTTTATCCGCATTTTTAAATCGCTTAATTAAATTTTGGTTTACAAAAAATTGCTTAATGAAAATTATAAGTTTTAACACAATTTATAATCTTTTAAATATTGTATATAAGTTATGTTTAAATTCTATGCGAGTTTTTATATTTATATATTTAAAATTAGATGAAAATAATTTACTTAAATTGTTCTTTCAAGCTTATTTTTGTATTTTGATCTTAAATTTTCCAATAAAAATTGAATAGAATGTAAAATATATTTAGTGTTACGTAATACAAAAAAAATATATTATATATTTGAAAAAAATCTGCATTCTTATAAAACTAATTGTAAATCAAATCACTACATAATCAAATACTACAAATTTCGTATTTGTTCTTGTCAATAAAATTGATCTAGTTTTAAAAACTTCATTTTATAATTTAAGCTTTGATTATTACTAATTTTAATATTTCTTTTATTATATTCACTTAAAAAAATTATTTGAAAAACATAAACGTGTGTTATTCAATTTACGCATGGACTTAAATTTAGTTTGAGTATAAAAATAATTAGTGCATTAATTTATTTAATTTTATTATTTAGTTCAATAGTCTAATTATACTTATAGAATATGTGAAGATATTAGTGTTTTTTTAGTTTTACGTTTTATAATTAAAATTTAATAGGATACTAATTTATGATAAGATTTAAACATTGCTATAAAAAAATTTAATAAGACTTTGGTTACAAATAAAATGAAATATATATTTATAACTAAAGTTAAAATATACAGTCAATTTTTAAGTTTTTTTCATAAAATAGCACTCATGAAAAAATGACCAAAATAACATATTTGTTTTTAAAATTTTAATTTTAATTTTTTATTTTTAAAAATTTGAAACCATAATCCCCAAACCCGACCATTTAACTCTAAACCCTAAGTCTAAATTACTTAACAGTAAGGGTATAAGTATTTATTTACCTCTTTAATAAAACTATTTGGATATTTTTTCTTTGAATACTAATTTTGTGATAAAAACATTTTAAGATAGTTAAGACTATTTTAAGATAGTTCTCTAAAATATATTATAAATTATTTGATTAATCAATAATTTGATAATATTGTCACTAATGAAAAAAATTATAATATTTCAATGACATTTTCATAATACACCACATAAATAATGCAATATTGAATATATAGGGTACTTCTCTTTCGTAACCGGTTTTTGTTTCTTTTTTATTCAAAAATCTATTTTGGCAACCATATTCTAACTACTCAAATAATAATTAGGTTATTAATAAGTTAGATAACTACCCCTTGGTTATATCTTTATTCTTGTTTTTTCTACACTTTTAAAGATTTATACTAGGGGAGTTCAATCTCGATATCGGTTCGGTTTCGTTTAGTTTTTATTTTTTTGGTTTTTGGTATTTCGGTTAGTAAAATATAACTACCATTCTAAATCCATATTTACTTCGGTTCGGTTTGATTTATATATCGTCGGTTTTTGGTTTATTCGATTTTATACCAAAAAACATAACTATTTAATTTAAGATCATATTATATGAATTTTAGAGTCATATTGTCAACGCAGTCATCTATTAAAAAATATTATAGGTTCAAATAAGAGAATAAAAAATAATAATAAAAAAAACACTTTTATCATCAAATAAAATAGTAAAATATAAAACTAAAATCAAAACTCTAAATTTTAAAAATAAAAATAAAAATAAAACAGAAAACAAAAGCATAAAAGAAATTTTTTTTCTATGTTTCCATATTTAGTATTCATCAAAATCATGTTTCTTTGATTGAATACATAACTTTGTTCGTTTATAGATAAGAAAAAAACTGTAAAGAATTTCAACTAGTTATTGTTCATCAAATTTATAACTTTCACTTTAATTTAGTCAATTTAATTTAGTCAATGCTAAAAGAAAGTAAAAATATTAAAAAGGACTAAAAATAAATAAAAAAGACTAAGAAAATAATTATAGTTTAAGTGTTTTTCAAATTAGGACTTTTTTATTACTATAAAAATATGGTAATAGTTATTAACAAAAAATTAACTAATATAACAAATAGATTTTCATGTGTAGTTATAATATATATATATATACATGTTCTACTTTTAATGGTTTTGTCGGTTTATTCGATTTAATCAGTTATAAACCAAACCATATCTAAATTTTACATTTTTTATAAAATCATATTCATTTGGTTTGTATGATATATACCAAAACCAAATCATATTGTCTATTTCGATTCAGTATGGTTCGGTTTTATCATATTGAATATGCCTTATTTATACATTATTTTGTTTTGCATAAGTGTATTTTATAAGTCAGACGCATCAAAATTTTAAACCGAATGCAAATGCTATACTTACGACAAATTACGGTCATATACAAATAAATTTTTGTTTGTATCAATGGTTTGAATTCCATATTTATAAATTGGTTATAAGCCTAGATTGACACCTATATATTGTTGAATAGTGAATAGAACTCATAAATTATTGAGAATATTATACTTACGCATATTTTTTCTTTCTTCTATATCACTTTCACATACTTTCAGCATGTAAAGTACTTTCTGGTGGTCTTTTGTCTATATTGCCCCCTAACTAAAAGAGTGTTATCTCACGAGTTAGTTACATATTCCTTTAGTTACACATTTTTTATATTATTAAAATTAATCCAAAAAAGCTGTAACTTGTTCTTTTTTTTGTCTCGTCGCCATCTTATCTCTCTCTTTTATTTTTTCCCAGTTCCTTTATCCAAATCCTAGATTGAGTTCTTCTTCTCCATCGCGATTCAACGCGTACTCCTTCGCATCTCGCAAAATGTTTTCAGTTATGCTTTTCCTACTCGATATATTGCTTCCTTCTTCTCTTAGTTGATTATTCTATACTATATTCTTCTCTTTCTTCGCTCTGTCGACTACAGAACAAACCAAACAATACATTTGTAGAAATTTGACCACATAGTTTATACAATAAGTGAATTTCCAGAGATTTAACAACAGAAAACTAACCACAATAATAATTAAATCCAAAAGAGAAAAACACTTGAGCTATGACACAAAGTCGTAACAAACAAAACAAAAAAACGGAATCGACGACATATAAATAAAAACGACCATAAAACAAAAACAAAAAAATTGACCATGGTTACACTGACCACGAATATAGTTGACCACGAATGCACTTGACCACGTGGTTTATACAGTAAGTGAATTTCCAGAGATTTGACCACAGAAAACTAACCATAGTAATAAGTAAATCCAAAAGAAAAAAACACTTGAAATATGACACAAAGTCGTAACAAACAAAACAAAATAACGGAATCGACGACCTATAAACAGAATCGACCACAAAACAAAAAAGCTGACCACAGTTACACTGACCACGAATACAGTTCAGGCTCAATATCTTCAAAAAAAAAACACGATATGATAAACAATAGTTATGAACATGCTCAATGAAAATCTGTTAATGTGATTTCAACAGTTCTGAATCTAATCGAAATAGACAAGGGGTTGCGTGTTCTGTTGTTTCTGGAGGCATCTAAGGTGATGTTGACGACCATTAAAGAAAGAGGAGAAAAAGACTCTTTAAGCAAAATCGTACTTGTTAATTATGAGCCATCAGATGAGTTTTAAAATAGCTTAATCTAACGGTCATCAATTTGTCCCACTGTTCAATAAACCTACCGACTTATTGTAACTAAAAAGGCAAAAGAGTGGTTACTTCTTTCTGTTTGCAGTGATCAGAATTTAGCATCTCGTCCACAAGAAGGGCATTAAAGTCAACCCGCTACGTTAGTGAAGGCCCAAAAATACACCTCCACTTAAAAATACCTCAATATGCAATAGACCCAATAGAAAGTAACCCATAGGGTAACTCTCTCTAAATTATTTACTGGTGGCATCTTCGTTAACAGTTAATGTATTTTGTATTGTGCCTTCTAGCTGGTATATTCGCCACTAGGCAGGGATTGAGCTTCTAATTGCCATTTTTTGTAAGTATCTAGTCGCCACTTTTGAACAGAAATCAATATATGATTCATCTGCGACTAAAAGTCGCACAATAAAAATAAAAAACAATGTAAACAAAAGAAAACTAACATTACGATCTAACTTGTATAGGCAGGTTAATGTGTAAACCTAAAAATAATTTGATGACTTTTCCACTTTAAAGTTGCTACTTTATTTTGATCATTTTCATTTTGGCGAGCATGCTTCACGGAAAAACAATTTACAACATACAAAGGTAAGATGATTTCAATTCCGCAAAAGAAGACTGATCATATCTAGATTCATGTAATGGTTTCACTATGTCAATATATATCACAGACGTAAGAAACAAAAACAAAATAAGGTGGAAATGATTAGTCCATTGCATTTTCCTCTAATAGTTTTAAAGCTTCTCAGTCATTGATATTTTATCTTTTATTTCTTTTGTTTTATAATATAAGTAGTTTTATAAATATTTTTCATTTTAAAAATAAGTTGTTTTTACATTTCAATACAAGTTTTTACTTTTTAAATTTTGTAAACCAACTAAATTATAAAAAGTGGTTTGCACAACTAATCTCCGTTTTCTTTTTGTTTCAATCCAATAATTATATTTAGACTTTTACTCTTTGTTTGGTAAAAAGAAAAGGTGATTTTACTTTTTTACTGAAAATTTAAACATTGTAAATAGCTTTTTCACAGATTATTGAACTCGAATGCAAAAAAAACTAACTGACTCTCTTTTATCACTAGGCCAACTTTTTGTTAGTAGACCCTTAGACTATTATTATCTCCGGTCTCTTAACCGGGATTCTTAGTTTCGGATAAGAGACGGTTCTTAGCTTTTCTTAATTTTTAACTAAGAAAAAACTAAAAACCATCTATTAAATAAAGATATAAAAACTGTCTCTTAACCGAAAAATATTTTTTTTAAAAAACAACAACATCAAATCATTAATTAAAAATCTATGTTAAGAGACTGGGAATAATGATGTCCTTACTCAAATCTTTGAGTTGATGTGTTTAATATATATGGCTAATGGTATATTCAGACGACCAATGTATCATTTCTACTATTTTCCATCTCGTATTTGGCTTAATTTGAGGGAACGGTAATATTGTTCGCCATCTTCTTACCTTTTTTGATGTTTAAGAAAAGGAAATACTGCAACTACGGTAATGGTAACTTAATGGCCGGTCTTAAGCACATGCACAAGCACATTTTGCATGTGGCTCCAAATTTTATAAATCTACTTAAAATATAATAATATATATTACTGATTTTTTTGTCAACATATATTACCTTTTTTTAGAAAGGACTAAAGAGAAGAGAATTCGTTAAAAAGAAAGAAAGAGAAGAAAATAGATTTTCTCGTTTATAATCTTCAACAATATTATTTTGGTTTTTTAAATAAATAGTTTTGACGATTTTCCTACTCTAGTCGTATATTATTTACTGAAAGAAAATCGATACATGCATGATGCGTCGATTGTTTAACTTCTTATGTAAATGTATTATATATTATTCATGTGCTTTGGATTTTGTTGTGATAAAGACGAATTAATCTTCAAAAAGCAAAGAACTTAAAAAAGCAAAACGTAATGGAAAATATTAATTTAAAGTTTGTTTATTTGACTATGTAAATGAATAATTTATATTTTTTAGATTTGTATTTATATTAGTCTCATAATCTGATTTTTCTTTTTTTAGAAAAACATATTTAGTCCAATGAAAATACTTTTCAAATCCTAAAAACATATTGTACCGTTAAGTTTTTGGCTCCATACTTTTATATGTCAATCTTGATTACGAGTCTATCTTTCTTCGTTCGGCTTATGAATATTGGTATTTTACTGATGAACATATATTTAAAGATATTTTCATCTGATTGTTTCGTCACAATATTTTTCGATCTTCTTCGTTCTCAGTCTTCTTTTTTGTTTATCTTCTTCTTCGGTTTTATTTTCTATTTATTCATCTGATTGTTTTGTCACAGTGTTTTTCGATCGTCTCTTCCTTTTTCTAATTTGATTTTTCTTTTATTCTTCTTAGGTTTTGTGTTCTTCTTTTTTTTCTGTATTTTTGATTTTTAGTAACCAAAAACCCATAAACGCAAATGCAAAACTTAAACCCAAATGTAAAAGTAGAAACTTAGAAAACCAGTTTTACCAAATTGTACTTTTATCCTGTACAACTTGGTATAATTATGTGCTAATTATATCAAGTTATACCTTTGTCGAAGTAAACTAGGTTCTAGTTTTACCAAGTTGTACCATTGTCGAAATAAAACTTGGTAAAACTAGAAAGTTTTACCTTGAAAACAAGATTTAAAATTCAAAGTTTAAAATTGGAAGAAAAATGTAAGAGAAAAATGAGAATTATCTTAATTCAACAAGAGTAGAGAGTATATCAGATTAAATAAGAGTGTGAAATTAAATTTTGAACAATAATAGTATATGGGATTTTGGCCCTTATGAATTAGAAAAGTTCAATATATTTAGTATGTTTGACTAGTTTAGTTGACCCATACAAAATGACCAACAATGTTAGTGGTATTCCATTGTCTTACTTTCATCATGTCATCACTAGCCGATGCTTCAAATATTTACAAACTACACCATATTGCAGTTAATAGTAACAAAGATCTCTATATATACCTATGTATATCTATGTTAATTGTTGTTAATATTATGATTATATTGAATTGTTCCGCAAATGTCATGCATGTTATCATTCAGACCCTAAACCTTAAATATATTTATTAGGTTGAATCATATTTTTTTCTTCAAATGATGAAATGTGACAAAACTTCATTGCTCAATGAATTTTGCATGATATTTCAATCATAAATCTCTAGGTTTACTAATACTATATTGTCAAAAAACTGTTTTATAGAATATTAATTAATTTTACTGGCTTATAGCATAATGAAATCTAATAGTACGTTAGATACATTTAATGAAAAATTAATTTAATTTTCGAAGAAGAAAATACTCGTTTTTGACAAAGAAGAACATACTCGTTCAAGAACAAGACAACACAACTCGCAAGAGAGTACGAAAGAATCCTAGAGAAGAAAGTTGCTGTCTCTTCACCTCTCTAGCGGTCATTGTTACTCACCGCCGTCGGGATCGGTCCTGCCTTGTCTGTCTTTAGCTCTCTTCACTGTCAATCGCAGGAACTCGACATCATTGGTGGGTGTGTCTCCAGATCTGAGATTAGGGTGAGTATCTGAGGATATCTTGTGTTGGCTTGTGTTAGTCGTGCTACCCTCTGTTAAGATGGATAATCGAAGGGCATACGGCTTGTCGGATTTTGTGCGGTGGCATGGGTGAATCAGGTGGATTTCGGCGCCGCAGAAGGATGATATTTAGCCTATGTTGATCGGTGATGTGATGTTGTGCTGTTCCTTGGTGGTTAACTGACAGTTTGCTCCAAATTTTCTGGTAAGAGACTGTGGAGTTTTATCTCAACCGCGTTAGGTTCTTTGAGTAGTTGACTGTCAATTTTTCATCGGCTACTCTGATGGAGATCCGTTTTCTTGTGACTTCTTTCAGATAAAGCTTGTTTTTAAGTGGTGGTTGCTTGTGATTCCTTGTCAGAGTTTATTATGGAGCCCTGCTCTCATCCCTGATAAACTCGACCTTCAACTTTTCTCTCTTATTTTGACATCTGATATTGTCTCATAAATTTCTAGTTTTTGGTTCCATTCTTTCTTTTTTATTTTAAGTTTATGTGCTCCATGGTGGTTTTCTTTCTAGTTTTTGGAAGGTAAAGTTTACTTCACCGACTTTTAACTCTGAAGGAGTGTGTACCTTGCCAGTTTAAGTTTTTAATTTTTACATTTCACCTGTTTAATATAATTTTCAGACGACAATGTACTCGTTTTTTACGCGACACAACTGATTATCCCTACATACATATAAAAAGTAACAAAAAAACTTTGCTCAAAAAGAGAAAAAAATACAATAGAATATTTTGTTCGTGCCCTTAAATTAGCCGAATCTACATCTTATTCATGGATCTCGATTATTTGAAGCATATAATAATATGCACGTCGTCTAGATTTCCGTAAATAGATAAATAATTTATAATCTTTGGTCTTTATTTAAAGATTGGAGTATTGAACTTAAGCCTAGCGAACTCGACCAGCTTTTCGATATCGGGCATGACAGGCTTGACTGCTTCATGGGCGTAGAATCTGTCTGCCCAATGGAAAAGACCTGGTGTGTTCTCTGGGTGTATGAACTTCACGCCGGTAAATTTCTCGAGAACCTTGAGAGGACCCAACATCGACCCGAAACCAATATCGATGAATCCGATGTTGTCTCCTCCAAAGAATCCTCTTCCTTTGCTGCATTCTTGGAACGTTTCTTCCAATAGAGCCATACACATTTCTAGCTTTGATATCGCCGCCTTTCTTTCCTCCTCGTCTTTTGCTACCGCCACTCCATTGATTGATGTGAAACACTGTACCAAAGATCGATAAGATTGTTTAATTTGATGATTTATGTAAGTTGCTACAAAATTCTAAACAAAACAATACTCCGAGAAATGACGTGCTCTTAACCAAAAGTGATTTATGTCCTTTAGACTTCCAACTCACCAGTTAACAGTGTAGAATTTTCAATATGTCCACGCGAAATAATTATTTTTAGAGAAATTTTCTAAGATAACTATTTTTAGTTTATTTTCATAAAATAATCTTCAATGAGGAAAATAATCAAATTGTTTCATTAAAAAGGTAAATATATACTTATATTTAAAGTGTGAGATTTTGGGGATGAATTTCAAATTTTTAAAAATAAAAAATAAATATTGAAAATTTAAAAATAAAAAAAACTATTTTGATCATTTTAGGGCTCTTTTGGTGACAAAAACTTTTAAAAAAAAAATTATTTGAGAAAAACTATAACGAGAATGTAGGATTGTAAGATTGGCTACAAAATGTTTATGGTCTTCCAAATCTCAGATTCGGTTCTGGTATTAAAACAAACTTAAGTCATAAAAATAAGATTATTCATCATGACTTACGTGTTCGTCGATGTAGACGTCCCAAAAGCGAGCCACGGCACGATCAAATGGGTCAGAGGGAAGGATGGGAGGACCAGAGAGCCAAGTTTCATCGACATACATGACGATGTTGAGAGACTCACGGATTGGTTTATTACCATGGATGAGTATAGGGATCTGCTTGTGGACAGGGTTGTAGTTTAACACACTCTCCGAATTTAAAGCATCTTCTTCTTCAAGGTACTCGTAAGGCACACGCTTTAGGTTAAGTGCGATCCGAGTCCTCAGCACGAAAGGGCTAGGCCATGCTCCTAATAGCCTTACGTACTCATTACTGATTAGACCCATTAATACACTTTTGGTTGGCTTATAGCTAAATCAATTAGAAGTTGGTTTCTGAAAACAGGAGAGATGATCAAACTCGCAGCTGTTTTTTTTTTTTTTGTGTGGTATTGAACAGCTGTGGTTTGATGAGGTTTGGTCTATGCGTTTGGCGTCTATATATATGCACGAGCTCGTCTTTTATTTTATTTTTTTAGATTTCGGAAGGCATGTCAGTCAAATAAAACTTCGGTATATGCATGTGCCTCATAATAATGAAGATAGTACATAAATTAAATTAAATTGGTCAAAAAGAAACAATACAATATTGATATTTTTGAGTAGGTAGGAGATTCAAAGAGGCGAGAGAGTTAAGGAAAGTGTGATGAAGGAAAGTGTGATGAGTCCCGTTTAGTTGCCTGATCTGTACCGTTACTGAACAATAGGACCTAGTAGTTGCAACTTGGTGTATTTAATATTTCATTTTCTTGCTAATTAGTTGGAAATCTTGTGCATACTTGGAAAAAATGTGATGTTAAGGAAAAAAAGTAAATGGAAAATGGGTTTTATCTTCTTACACTTTGGTTGCTTGTTTTACAACATACACTCCATCCATTTCATTTTAATTGTCATTTTAAATTTATATACACATATTAAAAAAATATTATTTTATATATTTATAAAACAAAAACACAATTACATATAGATTTAATCATATTTCAACCAATAAAAAAATAAAATGAGAATCTTATTAATAAATTTTGCAATTAAAACTATAAAACGGTACTTATTTTGAAACATTTTTTTTTCTACAACGATAATTAAATCGAAACGGAAAGAATAATAATTTTTAAACTAATATTTTCTTTGTAATAGCATATGGTGAACTGAATAAAAAAAAATTCATAAACTTTGTTTTCACTTTTCACTGATGATTCAAGATAAGCAAAGTCAACATATCATATTCTCATCTTTTCCAAAAGGAAAGATACAAAGCGAGGATTTTTACAGAATTGCAAATTCTTATGGAGAAACAAACCTCTGCTGCTTTAGTCAAAAAAAAAACCTCGGCTGCGGAAAAAGATCAACGTCATGGATGAGGACTATGTTCCTTCCTGCTTGCGATGTAGCATAGATTTATGATAATTTGTGTTGTTTATATTGTAGTTATTTTGATAATTGTCACATTTTTGATATCCATTTGACGAATTTAACTAATTAGAAAATTTAGGATTTGGTGTTCACAGAGAATTAACGAATTCTTTACGTTATCATTTTTCCTACAAACAACAGATCACTACATTTTGTGGATAATTGGACTAGACATGCACATAGATATTTCCAACAAAGAAACTAAAACATATTTGCTGGAAACCAAATTTGAAGAACATTACATAAGTTTGGAATTGCGCTTTACAAAACGAATATTAATGTCCCCATACTAATTTTATTAGATTTTTGGAAACAAATTATATATTAGGCCAGAGAAAATTACCCTAAACTGAAAAACAGAACCACATCAAATCAAAACTATCTAATTTGAAACTGAATTAGTTAACACAAATACTCAAACATATAGATTCTCGTTTAACAATTTTGAATATTCGGATTGAATCAATATGAAACAGAAAACAAATAGTTACTTTGTATGCTCAAAATATAATAAACATAAAAATTATCATTTATATTGGATTAAAATATTCAAAATGTCTAAATTCTATTTATAAATGCAAACCAAACCAAATAATAACCAAACTAAAATCAAATCCATTTTTGTAATTATCACAACAGTTTCTAAAACAGAGAACCAAATTAATATTCGAAAATTAAATCAAACCGGAACCAAAATCCAAATGTCCAAATCTACTCTATATGATGTGCACATCTACTCTGTATGATGTGAGATGAAAATCCGGTAGATGTTCGGGCCACTATAATAGTTTAAGTATAGTTATATGGTACATGTATTAACAAAAAGGGAACTAGTTGTGATTCTGTATACACACACTCACTTTTGCCCCCGTTCGCATTCATACTGACCACGACTCGGTCAAAAAGATAACAATGTGCATGTTTTAGTAGAACGTTTGACGGCATTGATGACACATTCCTCAACACTCATAAACTACTACTTTTCAATGGTAAATTTTGACTACCAAATTAAATGTATCATATGGATCTTTCTTCATTTTCTCTCTCTTATATTTCCCAAACAGATTGTATTGACTTGACTATTTTGAGCACCATATTTCAACCTATGGTTTTAATCTATTGTAAAATGGGTCGACGAGTTATTTTTCCACGAAAATTATTATATAGCATCAGATATATCTGATGATGTGTAAATAAATATTCAGGAATAAATAGAACAAGATCACAGTTGGGTAGACATATGATGTGATACGATACTTTTTGTGTAGAAATAACTCTTCAACCCTTGTAAAACTAAATCGAACTTTCATGTCTTCCTTTTCAGTGTCTATAGTCAAGGGTAAACCGTTACACATCTGTAATATTCTACGTCTTAGTTTGAGTTTGGACCGTAAGTCAGTAACGTAGGGATGTTCTTTTCTGAATCTCATTGGTTGTGCCCTTTTCTTTTCTGTAAAATCAAAACTTGTATCGTTGTACGTCAAAGCTTTGTCGAGCAAAGACAACAAAATCTTTGAAATAAAATTATGCACAGATTCCAATATGATTGACCCAGCGTGGTTACTGTTTAAATTTAATTTGGAACGTTGAGATATAGGTGCTGTATAAATTGACCAATGGTTATTTTTATTATTTTTTTTGATCAAAGACCAATGGTTATTTAATATTTTAAATGAAAACCATTTTTTCTTTTTGTAAATTGTTGTTTTTCTTTTTTGGACGTTTTTGTAAAACGTTATTCCTTACACTAGTTAATATTCATAGATGTGTAGTCCATAAAGTCTTCTGCGCAATTTTGTGTTTAGTAAATTTGGAAGGTAATTAATAATTAAATATTTTTTGGAACTTCAATAATTAATTTTTTATTATTAATTAATTAGTTGAGTGTTTGACGGAATGAGTAAGTTTGGAATTTCTTGGTCTATAGTGTACTGCTACTTTTTATCTATACTATTATTTGCGAAGTGATTTTTCGCATCCGAGCTCTCACGTTAAAAGTTAGAGCGGTTAATATCGTTTATACCCTTAATGAATTTTTATAAAAAATACTTAAAAATAAAAAACGAATTTCAAATTTAATTAATTAGATAATTGATTAAAATTGACAATAGTAAGAATTATCCAAAATCTAAAAATATATTTTAAAATTAAACAATAATTTCTATATATATTATTTTACTATCTGAAAATGTGTTAATTAAAATTTACAAATTCAAAATCAAAAATACAAAACTAAATATTATTCAAGTAAAATTATTAATTTTACATAATTGAAATTGAAAATAAATATTGAGTGATTTAAAAAAATATTTATTAATAATGAATATAGTATACAATAAAATTTTCAAAAAATTATATTATGTAAGAACCTTCAAATGAAAACATAAATAATAATTTCTCATTATAATTTTTAATTAATAATATATGTATTAATAAATAATTATAAACGCTTAAGCCCGCATGTGCGGGCAAAATACCTAGTTTTACACAGTATAGTACTATACTGTTATTTTAAGAATATAAGTAATTCCGACTCTGAGGAAAAAAGACTACAAACGATCTCCAAAGAAAAGAGCAAAGGCATATACTTACATTGGTTATACTTGCACATTTTACCGAGTAGCCGAAAAACAAAACTAACACTTCAAAAACTAAAAGATTGGTGAACTACATGTTCCAAAAAAATATCACTATAGTGATCTAGACATTCTGATAGCATTAGGGAGCATTCCATTCCCAACTATGGAAAACAAACTCTTCTCGACTGACTCTGGCTATAGGATGTTACAAAATATCCGAATACCTTCATGGTCGTACTTAGGAAAATTGATTCATGGGTTAGACCTTTGATGTGTCGAATTTTATTCCCGTTTAAAAAGTAATGATATTCGTGAATAGGGTTTCAGTTGCAGCATTATAAAATATTGAATGATAAAATTAGGCATGTATTTTTATTAACATTGGTTTAAGGGATATTAGTATAAAGGAAATTGGGTCGTATGACACTGAAAAAAGCATAACTCAGTGACTAACTAATTGCCTTACTTTTTCATGGTTTCTCATACTTTTTATATAATATTGCTATATTACTCCTGCTTACAACCGGAACAACCTGCAAATCTTTTTTTTTAAATAATTATTAGATTTTAAAATTTATTTGTGTCTATTGGAAAATGGCACATCCTCACCTATTATTTTTTTTCTTCGTAAAATTAGAGAAGTTGAATAGCTTATTGGAGAAGTTGAGTACGAGAAAGCCGTTTGTAAGAAACAGTGACGATGGAGGTGGATGTTCAATGCTTTAGAAATCTATACAAAAGACGACGAAGTAACAGAACCGGAGAAGTTTTGTGGAGGAGACAACTAGTTTAGGAGGTTTTGCTGGTGACGGAAAGGGGAGGCTTCTCGGATTCCAAAAGCGATAGTCGCAGGGACGGCGGAGCATGTACGCATCTGAATTTGAAGTAACTCTCTATCGCATGTTTGGAGAAGAAGAATTTTTTTTGTTATTGTGTTATATTCTATTATATGCATATAGAATATAAATGTAAAACAATATGTATTTTTATATTTTTTTATGCAATATATTATGTTACTATACTATTTTATCATGTTTCATTCCATTTGACGATTAGTAGAAAGTGCTATATTTTGTTTAGAAATATGGTTTGTAATTTTCTTAAATTCTAACTATCGCTACATGTTTTTGAACATGTAAAAAGCGTACAATGATCTATATTGTATAGCCTAATATTACATTATATAATTTAATATTACAAAATATTAAATATTTTTAGATTTTGATATTTGGGGTTAGGGTTAATATTTGGGTTAGAGTATAGTAATTAGAGTTTAGAGTTTAGTATTGAGAAGGTGATGGGGTATGTCAACATTAAATTCTTTCATGCAATCATAGACATTTCATAATTTCACTAATATGTACTATATTATTTATTTTGTTCCATTCTATTTGGGTTTAGAGTTTATATTTATGTTTATGGTTTATATTTGGATAAGGGTTTAGTGATTAAGATTTATGGTTTAGTATTTACAAGGTGAGTGTGTATGGGGTCAACATTAACTTTTTCCATGCAACGATAGACATTTCATAGTTTTACCAATATGTACTATGTTATTTATTTTGTTTCATTCTATTTCGGTTTAAAGTTTATATTTAAGTTTATAATTTATATTTTGGTTTAGGATTTACTGATTAGAGTTTAGGGTTTACTGAATAAAGTTTAGGGTTTAATATTTAGGGGTTGAATGGGATTGGGATAAAGTGTTGTATCTAAAGATTGGGCTCGGAGTAATATTTAGTATTAGAGATTGTAGGTGGAGTTATAATCCTATACTACTTCAAAGATATGAAATATAATATTCGATGTATATGCATGTGGTCAATAAACGTATTTGTGGATGACTCCTCTTTCTTTCATATGGAATATCTGTGATTTATTCTTAACTCTCCTATCAGATACGTTGACTTGCAACTTGCTAAGAAAAGGGGTAAAATCAGCTTGGAAGTGGCGTAAATGTTTGACACTACATTTGTTGTGCCCTTTTCTTTTCTGTAAAATCAAAACTTGTATCGTTGTACGTCAACGCTTTGTCGAGCAAAGACAACAAAATCTTTGAAATAAAATTATGCACAGATTCCAATATGATTGACCCAACGTGGTTACTGTTTAAATTTAATTTGGAACGTTGAGATATAGGTGCTGTATAAATTGACCAATGGTTATTTTTATTATTTTTTTTGATCAAAGACCAATGGTTATTTAATATTTTAAATGAAAACCATTTTTTTCTTTTTGTAAATTGTTGTTTTTCTTTTTTGGACGTTTTTGTAAAACGTTATTCCTTACACTAGTTAATATTCATAGATGTGTAGTCCATAAAGTCTTCTGCGCAATTTTGTGTTTAGTAAATTTGGAAGGTAATTAATAATTAAATATTTTTTGGAACTTCAATAATTAATTTTTTATTATTAATTAATTAGTTGAGTGTTTGACGGAATGAGTAAGTTTGGAATTTCTTGGTCTATAGTGTACTGCTACTTTTTATTTTACACAGTATAGTACTATACTGTTATTTTAAGAATATAAGTAATTCCGACTCTGAGGAAAAAAGACTACAAACGATCTCCAAAGAAAAGAGCAAAGGCATATACTTACATTGGTTATACTTGCACATTTTACCGAGTAGCCGAAAAACAAAACTAACACTTCAAAAACTAAAAGATTGGTGAACTACATGTTCCAAAAAAATATCACTATAGTGATCTAGACATTCTGATAGCATTAGGGAGCATTCCATTCCCAACTATGGAAAACAAACTCTTCTCGACTGACTCTGGCTATAGGATGTTACAAAATATCCGAATACCTTCATGGTCGTACTTAGGAAAATTGATTCATGGGTTAGACCTTTGATGTGTCGAATTTTTTTCCCGTTTAAAAAGTAATGATATTCGTGAATAGGGTTTCAGTTGCAGCATTATAAAATATTGAATGATAAAATTAGGCATGAATTTTATTAACATTGGTTTAAGGGATATTAGTATAAAGGAAATTGGGTCGTATGACGCTGAAAAAAGCATAATTCAGTGACTAACTAATTGCTTTACTTTTTCATGGTTTTTCATACCTTTAATATAATATTGCTATATTACTCCTGCTTACAACCGGAACAACCTGTAAATCAATTTTTTTTAATAATTATTAGATTTTAAAAGTTATTTGTGTCTATTGGAAAATCGCACATCCTCACCTATTATTTTTTTCTTCGTAAAATTAGAGAAGTTGAATAGCTTATTGGAGAAATTGAGTACGAGAAGGCCGTTTGTAAGAAACAGTGACGATGGAGGTGGATGTTCAATGCTTTAGAAATCTACACAAAAGACGACGAAGTAACAGAACCGGAGAAGTTTTGTGGAGGAGACAACTAGTTTAGGAGGTTTTGCTGGTGACGGAAAGGAGAGGCTTCTCGGATTCCAAAAGCGATAGTCGCAGGGACGGCAGAGCATGTACGCATCTGAATTTGAAGTAAATCTCTATCGCATGTTTGGAGAAGAAGAATTTTTTTGTTATTGTGTTATATTCTATTATATGCATATAGAATATAAATGTAAAATAATATGTATTTTATATTTTGTTATGCGATATATTATGTTACTATATTATTTTATCATGTTTCATTCCATTTGACGATTACTAGAAAGTGCTATATTTTGTTTAGAAATATAGTTTGTAATTTTCTTAAATTCTAACTATCGCTACATGTTTTTGAACATGTAAAAATCGTACAATGATCTATATTGTATAGCCTAATATTACATTATATAATTTAATATTATAAAATATTAAATAATTTTAGATTTTGATATTTGGGGTTAGGGTTAATATTTGAGTTAGAGTATAGTAATTAGAGTTTAGAGTTTAGTATTGAGAAGGTGATGGGGTATGTCAACATTAAATTCTTTCATGCAATCATAAACATTTCATAATTTCACTAATATGTACTATATTATTTATTTTGTTCTATTCTATTTGGGTTTAGAGTTTATATTTATGTTTATGGTTTATATTTGGATAAGGGTTTAGTGATTAAGATTTATGGTTTAATATTTAGAAGGTGAGTGTGTATGGTTGGGGTCAACATTAACTTTTTCCATGCAACGATAGACATTTCATAGTTTTACCAATATGTACTATGTTATTTATTTTGTTTCATTCTATTTCGGCTTAAAGTTTATATTTGAGTTTATAATTTATATTTTGGTTTAGGATTTACTGATTAGAGTTTAGGGTTTACTGATTAAAGTTTAAGGTTTAATATTTAGGGGTTGAATGAGATTGGGATAAGGTGTTGTATCTAAAGATTGGGCTCGGAGTAATGTTTAGTATTAAAGGTTGTAGGTGGAGTTATAATCTTATACTACTTCAAAGATATGAAATATAATATTCGATGCATATGCATGTGATCAATAAACGTATTCGTGGATGACTCCTCTTTCTTTCATATGGAATATTTGTGATTTATTCTTAACTCTCTTATCAGATTGACTTGCAACTTGCTAAGAGAAAGGGTAAAATCAGCTGGGAAGTGGCGTAAATGTCTGACACTACATTATGTCAAAATCAATATTACTTACCTAATTTACTCTTCATTTATGGCTAATTCGCAAATAAGCTCTTAGTATAACTTGCGAGAACAAAATACTTTTTCCCGCTTTCGTGTGTAGAGAATCCGCGTTTTCCTAGGTAACGTTTTAAACTTTGATAAGTGGTGATGTAGAGTGTAGACCTCTCTTGTGCCTTTCCTCGTCGTGTGTGTTGTATGACCACAACAAGCGTAGAAAGGAAGTGGAGTGATCCCACAATGTGAAAGAAGAAGGGTTGACGACTTCATGTATAAATTAGTGGGCCCAAATGAGTCAACTTGCCCAATGGCTATATTTAATGAGTGGCCCTAACTTACTCAAGTTGTCAAAACGATTTGCTTAGTAGCCGAATGGCTTCGGCTGTAACAGTTTTTACATATGGACGTCTCGTGTCTTTTTACAAAATCAGGATAAAGTCATGAGGACACGCTATTCCCATTGCAAAACATTTTCATCATTGTGTGTGTACACGTTTAGATGGAAGAACTGTATTAAGAGTACAAAAATTAAAAAAGCAACTGTATTAAGATAGTGTCGGGGCGGTCTATTGTTTTATACTTTCCCAAGCCAAGTTAAATATGCCCTTATACATATTTATCAAAATGGTAAAACAATATAAAAATTTAAACCACTTAGTGGTGGACTAGTGGTTTTAAGGGAGCTTCGGTTCCAATACGGACCCGGCTTCGAAATCCCGTGTGACTACTCGGGCTAGCGTTAAATCGCAAGAATATGTGGAGTACCGTAGGTCTCGTGGGACTAGTCGATTGACTTCAGTTGCCGGCTCCCCACGATTATCAAAAAAAATATTTAAAAATTTAAACTTTCATAAAAATATAATTCCATACGCTGTTTATAAAAACTAGTTATTTAGACACTTATTATTAAAATAAAGTTCTTCTTGTATTTTTTCCTGTAAAACTATCCATTAAATCTATATAATCAAGTTTTTTTAACTATAGCTGTCCAAATTAATAACATATCCAACACATTTTTTTTTGTGACATGGTACGCCGCAAGTAATTTTTATCAGCTTCAACTTCAAAAGAACAAAATTTTAATTGCCGTAATTGATACCGGAATGGTCAACAATATCCGATAAGTAATTTATTTGTTTTGATATTAACAATCCTCCATTTTTCAAAAAAAAAATCAAGCATTTCAATAAGATTTCGAATTTTCACATGTATTAACTTTCAAAAAATATTTAGTTCCATAAGTAAATTATCACCGATTATGTATGAATGTATACCATTCTGTAAGAAAATTTCCAGATTCAAACATGATGCCTTTAAAATATCTTCACTTTCATCTGTTAGTTTTTAAAAATCAAACAAAGATCCAAAAAAAAAGATTCATATTTTTGGAAATTTTCAAATTTGGACTCAAAGAAAATTAGAGCTTGATCCATAAGTGTGTTAAAGTAATTAATCTTGAAGCTCTCTTCTAGTGATAATAATACATTTTCATCAACTATCTCAATGCCTTTATCATATTGTTTTCTTCTTTTTAATGATACACTTTTGTTTTACAGGAAATTCAGCTTCAATCTCTATATATGTTGCAATGTGCATAACTTTAGCCTTTGTTTCTTCAAAACTTATCTCCAGATATTTTTAATAATATGACACAAATCCTTTCAATGAATTGAAACATCAATATCAATACTAATATTTAACTTCACAAATTTTAAAAATATTGTTGAAAAGTTTATAGACATTATTCTATCTAATAATGCCTAATAAGTAAAATTGAGCTAAAAACAACATTTTTATAGATAATAATAACATTTTTTAGAAAATATGTCTTCTTTATTTGAATGCCTTAATCGGTGGTTTGGGTAGATTTCCCTCTAGGTCGGCCCTGGATAGTGATACCAAAACTGATGAAGTAAAATAACTGATATAGTTTGAAGTGTTATACAGTATAATCATGAGTTGTCCAAAAAAAAAAAAAAATAATACAGTATAATCATGTAAAAATCTAAATAGACTCCTATAAATTACCGGAGAGCTTTAACTATTGACATATTAAATAGAATGGAGCAAAATAAATATCTGTTTCAAAGTAACATATACCAAAGTATTGGCGTGAAAGAAATGGTTGTCAACACAGTAATGCTCCTCTATCTTTTGCTAGGATCATTTCCAACAATGGATAAAACAGTGCGATAAGATAATGTTCATCCAGTCCTTGGGATACCACCACCACGACGATCTATGGTTTAGCACCAGAATCTCTATCTTTTGCTCACTTTAACTTTTCTTTTCAATTTCCTTCTAAAAGTTAAAAACAGATGCATTGTATTGTAACTCGCAGAACTTGTTACACCACAACGCTCAAAAACTAGTACTTATAAGGTTCGTTTCAAAGTTTAAAGACATACTTTATAAGGGTATTGTGACCAGAGAAAGGTAACTCACATCTTCCCTTTTATTGTGTCTGTCATTTTTGTCTCTAATCCTTTAAATATATTACTCTAATTCAAAAGCTTAACCTAACATAAACAAGGATGCATAAGTACACATACAATTCAGATTTATCCTGCTAACTAACACAATCTTTCTAATTCCAAAACCGATCACAGAGTTCAGAATCAAACCATATACAAATATACAATACAGAATATCAGCATCCCATTATTATTCCCACCTATTTTGCCAACAAATACTTCTCTCTCTCTCTGCTTCTTCTCCAAGCTTTCACCGTACTTATGCTCTTTCCGGTGGTCGTCTTAAACTTCCTGCTCTCCTGTATCAAGACAGAACATAAGTTTATATTTAATAATCAAGTTAAATACTTAATCCAAAAGGAAGTCATGTTTATTGTTACTGATATAAACTCGATAAAAAAATATCAGCGTTTATCTATCGATACTTAATTTCGTCACTTGACTAGGCTTATACTTTGGTCAACCATTCTTATTTGCCTATATAATTTTTTTTATTAAACTACTTCAATAAAAACAGATAAACTAATATAGGAGTAACTTAGCTTTCTATAGATAATAAAGACTATATATAAGGTTCCCTCGGTATCAAAATAAGTGGGTTTTAAAGTTTTTGCACAACAATTAAGAAATTACAAATTTTTATTCATTCTTGTCTAAAAAGATATATAATAATTACAGTTATTTCAACCAATAAAAAATCATACTGCAGAATATAAATAGTCAAAAAACATCAAATCATATTATCTTTTTACATAGAAATTTGAAACATCACTTAAAATGAAATATTTTTTTTAAAACACTACTTAAAATGATACGGAATAAATATATTCTTTAGGCCATGTATGGAATTCATAGTACACGCTTCTATTATATATATATATATATATATATATATATATATATATATATATATATATATATACTCCTATTATGTATTCTTAAGGGCATGTATGGAATTCATAGTAAACGCTTTTATAAATTCAAAATAACCAACTGAGATCTTAAGTGGTTTATCTATATAACTAAGAAATGAGGTGAAGAAATAGGAGAGGGGAATAGAGTATTTAAAGCTTCCATGAAGGAAAAGAAATTTTTTAAAAGAAGCCATCTTATAATGAGTAATTAAAACACGATATTTAACGTATATACTGAAAAAGCTAGCAGACACCCTTTTGCGAGCATCTGTGATATGTCTTGCCGAATCTGTGTTAGCTAAAAGAAACCAATTGTTTATTATAAACTATGTTAGAAGCAATGTATATGGTGGTCAAAAAAATAAGTTCGTATAAATAATGTGCATATAAACAGATATACAACAACAACAAAAAAGTTAATTAGCTAGATTATTATATTAACCTCACGCGTTATTAATCCATCTCAGCATCGGATTTATCACTAGCTATGTCATATACTTCCTCCGTTTTATTTTATTTGTCGTTCTAAGTTTATGCACACATATTAAAAAAATATATAATTTTATATATTTCTAAAATAAAAACACAATTACCTATACACATAACTATATTTTAACCAATAGAAAATAAAACGAAGAATCTTATTAATAAATTTGCATTGAAACTCTAAAACAACACTTATTTTGAAATGAAATTTTTTTCCTACAATGACAATTAAATCGAAACGGAGGGAATATTGCTGAAACTAACAAAATACATAGAAATGCAAGGATTTTTTTTTTTTTTAATTTGAAACAAGAAACCAGTAAAGAACCTGTTGTGTATAGGATCGGGTCCACGAGGAACTTTTCTTTTGCTTGCAACGTAGCTATGATCACCATGTCTTGATCCATCTTCAAGCTCTTCTTGTACACTTTTAGCATGTATAATGGAATTGTTCATCGTTGCAGCGGTAGTAATCTCTTTTGTTTTGTTGGCTGCGTTGTTGTTTCGTAATACAAACACATCGATCATAAGAAGAGTGACGAAACCAACCGTAAATAGTGTACAAAACAACAACTGGAGACGAAGGGTTTGGATATTTCGCATGGTTTCTTTCCTTGTAAGCTTTTTTGGGATTGGCCTATCTTCGTTGGTTGGTTGAAATAAGAACATAAATCAACATCATCGAATTAATTAATACGGGTTTATTCGATTTTCTTAAACTTAAAACTATAGAGAACAAAGAAGAACGAGAAAAAAGCAAGAGAAAGAGAGTCTTGTCACTTAGAGAGTTAGGATGGTTGGTGTTCTTTATAGGTTCGATGGTTTTTATTCTGTTTGGTATGGTTAACTTTACTCGAAACATTAGCATAGAGAGACAAATGATTTATGCTATGAATCTTTATATTTTCCTGTGAGACGTTTTTTTAATGTTATCTTTAAGCATGAATCCGTATTTTTATGTCGACTTTTTTTTGTCCCAAATCTAGATATGCCAGAGATATATCACACATTAAACACATTACTCTTATACCACAGAATTTTTTCTTTTTACATTCGAGAAAAGGAAAGAATGTTATATGTGTAACAGCTGGTATGAAATAACATGAATGGAATATATTTAGCAGCCTTAGCTTTATATGCATGAGAAGGTTGGGATACGTATGTAAATATTTGAGTTTTTTACTCGTGTATTTTTTTCTTTCTATAATCCGGGTCATCCACCGTAAAAATCCGACTAATTTCGAAGGCCAGAGACAAAAGTTGGTTACCTAATCTCTTCCCAACAGAAACTGGACTTAGGGTATGACTAGATTACAATTTTTTTTGGAATAAAATAACGTAGAATAGTTGATTTCAGTAATTCCATATTTTTTTTTACCATAAATAGAATGGAATTCTCAATTTATCAATTGCAAAAAATAATTAGATAAAATACAAAGATAACTATTCAAAACAAATTTGTTTATGAATGAATGAAATGAATTATATTCTATTTTTTTGTTGTATCCAATTCGTATCATTCCTTTTATTTTTATTCCATTGATTGCATATTAGTTTTATCAGTTACAAAGAGCAGAAATTCCACGAAACCACACGTTGTATCTAAGAGCCGGTTGATTTGTGTATTTTCATGCATTTATTCACAAAACTAAGAGCATAATTAACCGGGTCTCTTAAAGAAATCTTTTGCACTGTTTGTGGGCTCCATTAACATGTGAGACCTGTGAACAGTGCAAGAGACGGTTCCTAAAACCCTTAAATAAAAACTGTTTCTTGCATTGTTTGCGGGTTCCACTGACACGTGTCGGCCCGCGATTGGTTTAATGTTTTTTTCTTTAAATCAGAAAAAAAAGAAATAAGAGACCCCAAAAAGAATTTCTGGGTTAAAGATGTTCTAATATACTCATACGGTCTGCACGTGCCAAGGGGTTGCCTCGTACTTTTCTCACGTACAGTTTATCCCTTTCGTATCCAAAAGGTGAGCACATAACCATGCCATCCATACCCTAATTTATATATTCAAAATCTATAACAATATTTTATAAACAACTAAGAATTATAGACAAGTACGTATATTTAATTCACAATTTTAATGAATTGATTGGATACGCGTGTGTGCGGCAAATTTTGCACATATACATAATGTATTAATACTTAGTTCCTTCGACCTTATATTCCTCACCATATCTCTTATGTATATCTAGTATTTTAATACTATATGTTCTTTTTTTCAAGAGGAAACAATATATCAATTATAACAATATATATAAAACAAATTGATTCTTGTTGCGTATTTTTCGAACATGAAGACACCAACATAGACAACAGTATAAAGTGTTACAAAAAAAAAAAAAAGACAACTGTATAAGAGTTCACCTAAGAAAAACTTCGAATAATCTTTTTTGAGCTGACGAAAAGTTAACAATATTTTACATTAGCCAAACATATATGCGTTAACCACCTTAACCATTCTTTATGTATCTTAAGTTAGATGCATATATTAAAGTATGCTGAACTGAAATATGATGAGAATGACAAGATTGACTGGACCACGATTAAAAATTGTTCGCTGAGAATATATTTATATCACTGTCACATAGCAGCCGTAATTTACAGGGCCATAGTCCATAGAGCATATGGTACATAATTAATCTCATCGATCAAAAAGTTAATTGTAAATGAATCCCACTTCCACATTATCTTTTATAAAGGGTAACTGTATAATTGTCCAGAGAATCTTATGCCAAGAGTCACTCAAAAGCTTCTGGTCCAAGTAACCAGAAATGGCATTTACATGTTCACTTTAGATAATATATTATCATAAACCATATACTAGTAAAAATAATTTGTGCACAAGCTCCATTGTAATGTAAAACGACCGTTTTTATTTATAGGCTTCCTATATATCCCTCGATTTTGTAAATGTGTATGGACTTCAATATTGTCCA
>MU107469.1:13802-34087 GCA_012274485.2 Sinapis alba
TATGTTTAAGAAGTTATTCCACTTTCTAATCAGGATATCCATGTTTAGCATGTTTGGACATATGGCAAGTTCTTCAAGCTTCTAATAAAAGCAGGATAAATCACTATGTAAGAAGCTTGATTTGGAACCATTATTCAATGGAGAGTATCCATGAAGTTGAATAAATCCCAAAGGAGTTATGTTTAAGAAGTTATTCCACTCTCTAATCAGGATATCCATGGTTAGCTTATTTGGACATATAGCAAGTTCTTCAAGCTCCTAATCAAACCTGGATGAATCACTATGTAAGAAGATTGATTTGGAACCATTATTCAGTGGAGAGTCTTTCATGAAGTTAAATAAATCTCATAGGAGTTATGTTGAATAACTTATTCCACTTTCTAATCAGGATATCCATGTTTAGCCTATTTGGACATATGGAAAGTTTTTGAAGCTTCTAATCAAACCAGGATGAATCACTATGTAAGAAGCTTGATTTGGAACCAATAATCAGTAGAGAGTCTTTCACGAAGTTGAATAAATCCCATAGGAGTTATGTTAAAGAAGTTATTCCACTTTCTAATCAGGATATCCATGTTTAGCCTATTTGGACATATGGTAAGGTCTTCATGCTTCTAATCAAACCAGGATGAATCACTATGTAAGAAGCTTGATTTGGAACCATTATACAGTGTAGAGTATCCATAAAATTGAATAAATCCCAAAGGAGTTATGTTTAAGAAGGTATTCCACTTTCTTATCAGGATATCAATGTTTAACTTGTTTGGACATATGGCAATTTGTTCAAGCTTCTCATCAAACCATGATGAATCTTTATGTAAGAAGCTTGATTTGGAACCATTATTCAGTGTAGAGTATCCATGAAGTTCAATAAATCCCAAAGGAGTTATGTTTAAGAAGTTATTCCACTTTCTAATCAGGATGTCCATGTTTAGCCTATTTGGCCATATGGCAAATTCTTCAGGCTCCTAATCAAACCAGGATGAATCACTATTTAAGAAAATTGATTTAGAACCATTATTTAGTGGATAGTATCCATGAAGTTGAATAAATCCCAAAGGAGTTATGTTTAAGAAGTTATTCCACTTTCTAATCAAGATATCCATGTTCAGCATGTTTGGACATATGAAAGGTTCTTCAAGCTTCTAATTAAACCAGGATGAATCACTATGTAAAAAGCATGATTTGGAACCATTAATAAGTGGAGAGTCTTTCATGAAGTTAAATAAATCTCATAGGAGTTATGTTGAATAAGTTATTTCACTTTCTAATCAGGATATCCATGTTTAGCTTGTTTGGACATATGGCAAGTTCTTCAAGCTTCTAATCAAACCAGGATGAATCTTTATGTAAGAAGCTTGATTTGTAACCATTATTCAGTGGAGAGTATCCATGAGGTTGAATAATTCCCAAAGGAGTTATGTTTAAGAAGTTATTTCACTTTCTAATCAGGATATCCATGTTTAGCCTATTTGGACATGTGGCAAGTTCTTCAAGCTCCTAATCAAACCAGGGTGAATCACTATGTAAGAAGATTGATTTGGAACCATTATTCAGTGTAGAGTATCCATGAAGTTGAATAAATCCCAGAGGAGTTATGTTTAAGAAGTTATTCCACTTTCTAATCACGATATCCATGTTTAGCCTGTTTGGACATATGGCAAGTTCTTCATGCTTCTAATAAAACCAGGATAAATCACTATGTAAGAAGCTTGATTTGGAACAATTATTCAGTGGAGAGTATCCATGAAATTGAATAAATCCCAAAGGAGTTATGTTTAAGAAGTTAATCCCTTTTCTAATCAGGATATCCATGTTTAGCCTAAATGGACATATGGCAAGTTCTTCAAGCTCCTAATCAAACCAGGATGAATCACTATGTAAGAAGATTGAGTTGTAACCATTATTCAGTGGAGAGTATCCATGAAGTTGAATATATCCCAAAGGAGTTATGTTTAAGAAGTTATTCCCTTTTCTAATCAGGATATCCATGTTTAGCCTATTTGGACATATGCCAAGTTCTTCAAGCTCCTAATCAAACCAGGATGAATCACTATGTAAGAAGATTGAGTTGGAACTATTATTCAGTGGAGAGTATCCATGAAGTTCAATAAATCCCAAAGGAGTTATGTTTAAGAAGTTATTCCACTTTCTAATCAGGATATCCATGTTTAGCCTATTTGGACATATGGCAAATTCTTCAAGCTCCTAATCAAACCAGGATGAATCACTATGTAAGAAAATTGATTTGGAACCATTACTTAGTGGAGAGTATCCATAAAGTTGAATAAATCCAAAAGGAGTTATTTTTAAGAAGTTATTCTACTTTCTAATCAGGATATCCATGTTTAGCCTGTTTGGACATATAGCAAGTTCTTCAAGCTTCTAATCAAACCAGGATGAATCACTATGTAAGAAGATTGATTTGGAACCATTATTCAGTGTAGAGTATCCATGAAGTTGAATAAATACCAAAGGAGTTATGTTTAAGAAGTTATTCCCTTTTCTAATCAGGATATCCATGTTTAGCCTATTTGGACATATGGCAAGTTCTTCAAGCTCCTAATCAAACCAGGATGACTCACTATGTAAGAAGATTGAGTTGGAACCATTATTCAGTGGAGAGTATCCATGAAGTTGAATAAATCCCAAAGGAGTTATGTTTAAGAAGTTATTCCACTTTCTAATCAGGATATCCATGTTTAGCCTATTTGGACATTTGGCAAGTTCTTCAAGCTCCTAATCAAACCAGGATGAATCACTATGTAAGAAGATTGATTTGGAACCATTATTCAGTGTAGAGTATCCATGAAGTTGAATATATCCCAAAGGAGTTATGTTTAAGAAGTTATTCCCTTTTCTAATCAGGATATCCATGTTTGGCCTATTTGGACATATGCCAAGTTCTTCAACCTCCTAATCAAACCAGGATGAATCACTATGTAAGAAGATTGAGTTGGAACCATTATTCAGTGGAGAGTATCTATGAAGTTCAATAAATCCCAAAGGAGTTATGTTTAAGAAGTTATTCCACTTTCTAATCAGGATATCCATGTTTAGCCTATTTGGACATATGGCAAATTCTTCAAGCTCCTAATCAAACGAGGATGAATCACTATGTAAGAAGATTGATTTGGAACCATTATTTAGTGGAGAGTATCCATGAAGTTGAATAAATCCCAAAGGAGTTATGTTTAAGAAGGTATTCTACTTTCTAATCAGGATATCCATGTTTAGCAAGTTTGGACATATGACAAGTTCTTCAAGCTTCTAATCAAACCAGGATGAATCACTATGTAAAAAGCTTGATTTTGAACCATTAATAAGTGGAGAGTCTTTCATGAAGTTAAATAAATCTCATAGGAGTTATGTTGAATAAGTTATTTCACTTTCTAATCAGGATATCCATGTTTAGCCTGTTTGGACATATGACAAGTTCTTCAAGCTTCTAATCAAACCAGGATGAATCACTATGTAAGAAGATTGATTTGGAACCATTAGTCAGTGGGGAGTATCCATGAAGTTTAATAAATCCCAAAGGAGTTATGTTTAAGAAGTTATTCCACTTTCTAATCAGGATATCCATGTTTAGCCTGTTTGGACATATGGCAAATTCTTCAAGCTCCTAATCAAACCAGGATGAATCACTATGTAAGAAGCTTGATTTGGAACCATTATTCAGTGGAGAGTATCCATGAAATTGAATAAATCCCAAAGGAGTTATGTTTAAGAAGTTACTCCATTTTCTAATCAGGATATCCATGTTTAGCCTAAATGGACATATGGCAAGTTCTTCAAGCTCCTAATCAAACCAGGATGAATCACTATGTAAGAAGATTGAGTTGGAACCATTATTCAGTGGGGAGTATCCATGAAGTTGAATAAATCCCAAAGGAGTTATGTTTAAGAAGTTATTCCACTTTCTAATAAGGATATCCATGTTTAGCCTGTTTGTACATATGGCAAGTTCTTCAAGCTTCTAATAAAATCAGGATAAATCACTATGTAAGAAGCTTGATTTGGAACCATTATTCAATGGAGAGTATCCATGAAGTTGAATAAATTCCAAAGGAGTTATGTTTAAGAAGTTATTCCCTTTTCTAATCAGGATATCCATGTTTAGCCTATTTGGACATATGGCAAGTTCTTGTAGCTTCTAAACAAACCAAGATGAAACATTATGTAAGAAGCTTGATTTGGAACCATTATTCAGTGGAGAGTATCCATGAAGTTGAATAAATCCCAACGGAGTTATGTTTAAGAAGTTATTCCACTTTATTATCAGGATATCCATGTTTAGCATGTTTGGGCATATGGCAAGTTCTTCAAGCTCCTAATCAAACCAGGATGAATCACTATGTAGGAAGATTGATTTGGAACCATTATTCAGTGGAGAGTATCCATGAAGTTTAATAAGTCCCAAAGGAGTTATGTTTTAGAAGGTATTCCTTTTTCTAATCAGGATATCCATGTTTAACCTGTTTGGACATATGGCTAGTTCTTCAAGGTCCTAATAAAACCAGGATGAATCACTATGTAAGAAGATTGATTTGGAACCATTATTCAGTGGAGAGTATCCATGAAGTTGAATAAATCCCAAAGGAGTTGTGTTTAAGAAGTTATTCCACTTTATTATCAGGATATCCATGTTTAGCCTGTTTGGACATATAGCAAGTTCTTTAAGCTCCTAATCAAACCAGGATGAATCACTATGTAAGAAGCTTGATTTGGAACCAGTATTCAGTGGAGAGTATCCATGAGTTGAATAAATCCCAAAGGAGTTATGTTTAAGAAGATATTCACTTTTCTAATCAGGATATCCATGTTTATCCTATTTGGACATATGGCAATTTCTTCAAGCTCCTAATCAAACCAAGATGAATCACTATGTAAGAAGCTTGATTTGGAACTATTATTAGTTGAGAGTATCCATGAAGTTGAATAAATCCCAAAGGAGTTATGTTTAAGAAGTTATTCCATTTTCTAATCAGGATATCCATGTTTAGCCTATTTGGACATATGCCAAGTTCCTCAACCTCCAAATCAAACCAGGATGAATCACTATGTAGGAAGAATGATTTAGAACCCTTATTTAGTGGAGAGTATCCATGAAGTTGAATAAATCCCAATGGAGTTATGTTTAAGAAGTTATTCCACTTTCTAATCAGGATATCCATGTTTAGCCTATTTGGACATATGGCAAGTTCTTCAAGCTCCTAAACAAACCAGGATGAATCACTATGTAGGAAGAATGATTTGGAACCATTATTCAGTGGAGAGTATCTATGAAGTTTAATAAGTCCCAAAGGAGTTATGTTTTAGAAGGTATTCCCTTTTCTAATCAGGATATCCATGTTTAGCCTGTTTGGACATATGGCAAGTTCATCAAGGTAGTAATCAAACCAGGATGAATCACTATGTAAGAAGATTGATTTGGAACCATTATTCAGTGGAGAGTATCCATGAAGTTGAATAAATCCCAAAGGAGTTATGTTTAAGAAGATATTCCACTTTATTATCAGGATATCCATGTTTAGCCTGTTTGGACATATTGCAAGTTCTTCAAGCTCCTAATCAAACCAGGATGAATCACTATGTAAGAAGATTGATTTGGAACCACTATTCAGGGGAGAGTATCCATGAAGTTGAATAAATCCCAAAGGAGTTATGTTTAAGAAGTTATTCCACTTTATTATCAGGATATCCATGTTTAGCCTGTTTGGACATATAGCAAGTTTTTTAAGCTCCTAATCAAACCAGGATGAATCACTATGTAAGAAGCTTGATTTGGAACCAGTATTCAGTGGAGAGTATCCATGAAGTTGAATAAATCCCAAAGGAGTTATGTTTAAGAAGTTATTCCACTTTCTAATCAGGATATCCATGTTTAGCCTATTTAGACATATGGCAAGTTCTTCAAGCTCCTAATCAAACCAAGATGAATCACTATGTAAGAAGATTGATTTGGAACCATTATTCAGTGGAGAGTATCCATGAAGTTGAATAAATCCCAAAGGAGTTATGTTTAAGAAGTTATTCCACTTTCTAATCAGGATATCCATGTTTAGCCTGTTTGGACATATGGAAAGTTCTTCAAGCTCCTAATCAAACCATGATGAATAACTATGTAAGAAGATTGCTTTGGAACCATTATTCAGTGGAGAGTATCAATGAAGTTTAATAAATCCAAAGGAGTTATGTTTAAGAAGTTATTCTACTTTCTAATAAGGATATCCATGTTTAGCATGTTTGGACATATGGCAAGTTCTTCAAGCTTCTAATAAAACCATGATGAATCACTATGTAAGAAGCTTGATTTGGAACCATTAATCAGTGGAGAGTATCCATGAAGTTGAATAAATCCCAAAGGAGTTATGTTTAAGAAGTTATTCACTTTTCTAATCAGGATATCCATGTTTAGCCTGTTTGGACATATGGGTAGTTCTTCAAGCTTCTAATCAAACCACGATGAATCACTATGTAAGAAGCTTGATTTGGAACCATTAATCAGTGGAGAGTTTTGATGAAGTTGAATAAATCCCAAAGGAGTTATGTTTAAGAAGTTATTCCACTTTCTTATAAGGATACCCATGTTTAGCTTGTTTGGACATATGGCAATTTCTTCAAGCTTCTAATCAAACCAGGATGAATCTTTATGTAAGAAGCTTGATTTGGAACCATTTATCAGTGTAGAGTATCCTTGAAGTTTAAATTATCCTAAAGGAGTTATGTTTAAGAAGTTATTCGACTTTCTAATCAGGATATCCATGTTTAGCCTATTTGGACATATGGCAAATTCTTCAACCTCCTAATCAAACCAGGAGGAATCACTATGTAAGAAGATTGATTTGGAACCATTATTTAGTGGAGAGTATCCATGAAGTTGAATAAATCCCAAAGGAGTTATGTTTAAGAAGTTATTCTACTTTCTAATCAGGATATCCATGTTTAGCATGTTTGGACATATGACAAGTTCTTCAAGCTTCTAATCAAACCAGGATGAATCACTATGTAAAAAGCTTGANAAGCTCCTAATCAAACCAGGATGAATCACTATGTAAGAAGATTGATTTGGAACCATTATTCAGTGGAGAGTATCCATGAAGTTGAATAAATCCCAAAGGAGTTATGTTTAAGAAGTTATTCCACTTTATTATCAGGATATCCATGTTTAGCCTGTTTGGACATATGGCAAGTTCTTCAAGCTCCTAATCAAACCAGGATTAATCACTATGTAAGAAGCTTGATTTGTAACCATTATTTAGTGGAGAGTATCCATGAAGTTTTATAAATCCCAAAGGAGTTATGTTTAAGAAGTTATTCTACTTTCTAATCAGGATATCCATGTTTAGCATGTTTGGACATATGACAAGTTCTTCAAGCTTCTAATCAAACAAGGATGAATCACTATGTAAAAAGCTTGATTTGGAATCATTAATAAGTGGAGAGTCTTTTATGAAGTTAAATAAATCTCATAGGAGTTATGTTGAATAAGTTATTTTGACTTTCTAATCAGGATATCCATGTTTAGCCTGTTTGTGTTAGAATTGTGACAAAATGAGGAGAATAGAAGAGAATGGTTGAGTTTAGGTGATATTTGTGTGAAGAACAGTGAAGAACAGAGTAAGAACAAGAGAATATGATTCTGGACAGTGTAAGAGAGAGGGAGGAGAGAGAGTGACGAATTGGAGAGTAAAGAGAGATAAAGGGAGATTATACTCCTTAATTTTATTCATCAGTTTGCATACAGATTATATAGAGACATAAGACAATGACATAAAGAATAAATAAAGAGAAAACAATATAATAAGGCCCTCTGATCCAGTGAAAGTGACAGGACACCAACATCTCTCTTCTTAAGCTTAACATGTGACTTTCTTCCATATTTGAATTTGCATCATGCCAAACTCACTCCCAACAGTCTCATTAGTTCCTGAAGGCATCCTGGACGAGTTCCATCAGTCCCTTGCCCCTCAAGGCAAGTTAGGGCGTAGTTGGTTACTTATGATCCAAGACTGTACAAAATGTCTTCTCTCAAGTAACTGCAGCATCTGATCTTTTCTTGTCTTCTCTTGTCAATGCATCTTCTTCTCTTTGGTTCTTCATCTCAATACTCCCTCTCAAGCTTGATCCTAATAACTGATCAAGCTTGGAAACATGAAGAACCTCCCTCATTAAAACCTTAGTGTGAAACATCCAGTGGGACAAAAACACACTAAGGAAAAAGAGTAGAGGTCTCCATGCTAGAAGAGTCAGTGAGATGTGAGGTCTATGAGTCCCAACTTAGAGTGGATGAACTCACAGACTTTGGTGCTTGCTGCCTTGGTGAAAATGTCAGCAAGCTGGTCTTCACTTCTTGTGTAACAAGGTAGGATGATTTGATTCTCCACAGCCTGTCTAACCTTGTGGCAGTCTACTTCAATATGTTTGGTTCTTTCATGGAAGACTGAGTTGCTGGCAATATGAATGGCAGCCTGATTGTCACAATGCATTGTGATAGGTGTTGTAGTCTCAATGCCCAAGTCTCCAAGCAATCCCTTTATCCAAATCAACTTGTTGGTAAGCTTCCTCATGGCTCTATACTCAGCTTCAGCACTTGAGCATGACACAACTTTCTGCTTCTTGCTCTTCCAAGTTACCAAGTTACCTCCAATGAAGGTGCAATAACCAGTAGTTGATCTCCTATCAACTCTGTCTCCTGCCCAATCAGCATCACAATAGCCTACAATCTCTGTGCTTCCATTGCAAGCCATCCATACACCCTGACCAGGAGCTTCTCTCAGATATCTCATGATTCTTTCCACCATGTTCCAATGATGAATCTTAGGCGCCTGCATGTGTTGACTGACTTGGTTCACTGCAAAGCAGATATCTGGCCTTGTAATGGTTAGATAAATGAGTTTCCCAACCATTCTCCTATATTGCTTCACATCACCATAAGGTTTGTTCTCAAACTCCCCCTCTCTAAGTACTTTGTAGCCTTCTTCCAGTGGTGTTTTGGCTGTTCTTCCTCCAAGGTTTCCTGCCTCAGTTAAAAGATCAAGTGTGTACTTCCTTTGAGACAGAAATAGCCCCTCTTTAGAGCGACATACTTCGATCCCAAGGAAGTACTTGAGTTCACCTAAATCTTTAATATCAAAAACAGACTTTAGGAATACCTTGGTTTCTTTGATGCCTTCTTTGTCACTGCCTGTGATGATTATATCATCTACATAGATCAAGATGACTACAATTCCTCTTGGACCAGTTAGTGTAAACAAGGTGTGATCAGCTTCTGATTTCCTGAAGCCTCTTCCATTCAATGTAGTACTCAACTTGTGGTACCATGCTCTTGGAGATTGCTTCAGCCCATAAATTGCTTTCTTGAGTCTTAGAACATTTCCAGGTTTTACCAAGTTCTCTAGACCAGGAGGTGGGTGCATATAAACTTCATCTTCTAACTCTCCTTGAAGGAAAGCATTCTTGACATCCATCTGCCACAATTCCCACTCCAAATTTGTTGCAAGTGATAGGATGATACGAATTGTATGTAGCTTGGCCACTGGTGCAAATGTGTCAACATAATCCTCTCCATATGTCTGAGTGAAGCCTCTTGCAACCAGTCTTGTTTTACACCTCTCCACCTTGCCATTTGGTAGAAACTTGATAGTGAACACCCACTTGCTTGACACAGCTTTCTTGCCCTTTGGGAGTTCACTTTCATACCAAGTATCATTGGTAATCATGGCCTTTATCTCATCTCCAACTGAGTTTCTCCACACCTCAAGCTCCATTGCCTCTTCATATGATCTTGGTACATACGCCTCATCTAGGCCCACAATGAAAGCTTGGTGCTCAGATGAGAATTGCGCAAATGAGCATACTGCTGAAGTGGGATGAGCTACTGCTTGACTGTTGAAATAGACTCTTGTATTCACCCAGTTAGATGGATCTTTCCTTATCCTTGTACTTCTTCTCAAAGGTTGAACCTGAGCTTGTTCCTCTTGCTGCTCTTCTTCCTCATGAACTTGGGCAGTCTCCTGATCTTGTGCACTCTCCTGATCATGAGCATCTGAACCTTGTTGCTGTTCTGGTTCTTGTTCATTGCCCCCTTCAGGATCAGGATGAGTGACTCCATCAGCCTCTTGTACAGCCTCTTGAGTAGGGGCAGCTTCTCTGGTCACCTCCTTTTCCTTTGATAAACTCATTCCAAGATTCTCCAAGATGATTCTCAGGTTGCTGGCCGTATCTGATGCTTGAGATAGATCCTTGAGCTCATCTCAATTCTTCTCAGCATAAAACCCTTTTCCTTCCATAAATTTTACATCTCTAGATACAAGCACTTTTCTTGTTTCAGGATGGTAGTGTTGAATCCGAAATCGGTAACCCTAGGTTTAGGTATCGATTTCGATTATGGATTTCTCGAAGAAAGGATTAGGAAGGCGAAATAGAAGAGTTTTATTGATGAAAGATTGATTTGATCACAAGAACAAGGTTTGAATAAGGAATTAGTAACAAGAATCTTAATTCTATCTTGTTCCTCAGGTTTTTTCCGTCCTTGTTCTCTTCCCCATCTTCCTCTACTTATACGCCTTCCTCTCGTCGAAGTCGGCTTGTTATGTCTTCATGGGCCGACTTTGTCGTTAGAGTGGGCCGAGTTCACACTTTAATGGGCCTATGTGGGTAGATGTAATCTATCCCCAACAATAAGTCCCCCCCCAGTTCATCGAGTTGACATACTCGGTGAATTTCGTTAACTAGGTGAATATAAAGGTGATCTCGGTCCATATTCTTAGCAAACTTGTAATGGCTGGATTCTTGCCGATGTCCCCCTACTCGAAGAGTCGAATTTGACCTCGGTCTTTGTTTACTTCCCCTCATACTCTTGGTTTCGCGAGCGCCGAATAATGATTAAGCCTTTCGAGATTCGGAAGTAGTGGGACACGTGTCATCGCTAATAGGGCTTTAGACCTAATTATGATAACCGCTCGTCTTCCATGCCGAAATACCTATAAAAGTCTCACATCGCCTTCACTTCTGCTCACTTCCGCTGCTCATTCATTCGAAAGGTAACTCTCTCTGCCTTCTCTCTTCTTTCTCTCTCTAGTTTTTCCACATTTCTCCGGTCAAAATGTCTTCCCCTCTCCGCCGGTGCTCTCTGAAAGGAAAAGCGGCTGCTACAGGCTCCGATTCAGAAAGCTCTGGCTCGCCGCTGATACGACGAAGGACCTTAGTGCTCGGGGGAATGGATAATATGAGGCCGACCAGCGACGACCTGGCTTCACTCGACGGTGCCGCACGTGATCTCAACAGGTACAGCATTCAACTAGAAGACCGAGAAGCTACTGGTCACGCTTCTGTGGATGGTGCGGAGCAAGATGTTGAAGCCTCTTCAGATCAGCCGACTTCCACTCGTGTAGATATTGAATCATCGGGTAAAGATAAGAATTTTGCCGAGAAGCGAGACTTTGCTATGGCCGACTTCCTACTTATGCGGTGGACGGGAACCGACTTCGAATTCGATGAAGAGATCGATCCAGAGCAGGAGCGAACCCTTAGCATGAAAAAGAAACAGAATTGGGTGAATCATCTTCCAACCAGGTCAACGTTTAAGAGCGTTTGGAGACTAATCTTCCAAACGAACCCTCCTCCCGGGTTCTCCTTTCTTATCCCGGCCGAACATCAGCGGCCATGGACTCCTCAGCAGGTTATGCCACTGTGTACGAATCATGGTTCACGAGCTGCTCGCTCTGGTGGCCGTTACCCGAGTTTCTAACAACATACTGTCATCGGCGGAAGATCGCTCTGGGCCAATACACTGCTAATGGGATCAGAATCATGGTCACCCTTACGGTTCTGGCTGCTGAGCTGGGGATAACGATGTCGGTTCGTCTTTTTGAAGAACTCACAACGCCAAGCATTACGGGCAGGACGGGATTCTTTTACGGGAAGATGGTCCCCAAGTACAATGTGATTACCGGGAAGCCCTCCAAGGTCAACTTCTGGAATCATCGGTACTTCTATATCAAGATCAACGAGGCCTCCTTCGAAGACCCCTCGATAGTTTTAAACGGATACTTCAATGCTAACATTGGTACGACTTCGTCCTTCTTATTATTGCACTTCTACTGATCTCTCTTCATATGTTTCCTCTTTGTTGCAGATCGTCTCTCGAAGTGGTCCCAAGGCGGTACAGAGTCCTTCCTTGAAGAAGTCGAGGCTATCAGAACATTGAGTCATCAGCACTGGCCGGATATCAGTGAAGCTCGTGTCCAGGCTGCCTTGAAGAGAATCAGCAAAGGTAATGCAATACTAGAACCATTCTTGCCGATATGTAAGATCTCAGAATTTCGATTCTGATAGTTTGATTTCTGAACAGCCGACATACAAAACGAGGTTCAGTCACAAAGCCGAGATCGCAGGATGGGTAAAATTAATCTTTCCGCTCTCCCATCCTATGCTGACTCGATTGGAACACCGGAGCATACAAAAGGAGGGTCTTCCGATGCGACTAGACCTGCCAAACGGAAGCGGGACTCGGGCATGCGAGATGCCTCCCAACGGCCAAGATCAGATCGGTCCTCACCGGTGCTTCCTGACGACAACCCTACTCTTGGGGAGAGGGAGAGAGAGACTTCCCTTGCTAGGGAACAGCCGATTGTTCCTGTCGGTGAAGCAGGAACCCCAAGGCCTACCGTGACATCGATAGAAGAGACTCGAGCAGAATCGGCCCCTTCCGCTGAGGGTCCGCAGGGGGAGCAAAGCCGTGATCCCCTTCCAGCGATCCTAGGGGGAGAAGAAGTTGAGTATCCTCACGCCATCAACTTCAACTACCGGTCGATAGATGTTCCCTTCATCGAAGACCATGAAGCCCCAGCGCGTATGCTTCGTCAAATCAAACTCAAGAAGCGTGGGATGCCCGAACTGGACCAGCTTCAACAAGAGAGCCGCTATCGAGAGATGGCTAGAGCTGGTGCCATCGTAAGTTGTTTTTTTTTTAAAAACCTTCGGGATACAGACTTCCTTACATCTTTTAACCCTACCGATATTCTTCTTTGTTAGTTTTTTGGCAACGCTAATCTCATGGTGCGAGATTACGAGACGAAGCTGAAAGCTCAGGAGACATCATTGGAGGCGAAGACTAGGGCCCTGAAGAAGAAGAGAAGGGAGATCGCCGAGTTGGCGTATAAGGTCGAGGGGCTGACAACCGAGAAGAAGGAAGCGGTAGAGAGATCCGATCTCGAAAAGGCTCGTAATGAGCTCCTTTCTGAAGAGCTGGCGGCGCTAAAGGCTGAGAAGGAGCTCCTCGCTTCCCGATGTTCTGTCCTAGAAAAGGAGAAATCGGAGATGCAAGTCAACTTCGAAGCGACGACCAGAAGGCTCAGGGAGTCGCGGGAGCACGAGGTCAGAAAAGAGAGGCTTCGAGTTGAGTCCATACTGCAGCAAAGGGTTGTGCCGACGTACGAGAAGGTGGGCCAGTTTCTGGGTGAACAGAGTGAAATCCAGGCGAAGCTCGCCCTCTATTCGCAGGCCAAAGGGACTCGGGAAGGCCTGGAGAAAATCCAGCTGCAAGGCCTATCGACGGAGGAGGTTCTTGAAAAAGCGAGGACCGACGAGGCCCATTTTCTAGAGGAGCTTCAGAAAATGGAGGTCGTGGATGCCACCGAGATCGATCTTCTTCCTGTCGACCTCGATGAACACGGCTCGAACATGGCAGTCTTCTCTCCCGAGGACATCCAAAATCTTCGTGCTTAATTTTGTTGGATTTTTCTTCTGTAAAGACTCTGGCCGTGCTTAGCCTTTTGTACTTTTGAACTGCTTTTAATGTTATATCTTTAAGATACTCCATTTCTTTTTGTTTGTCAACCGACTTCGCCGTTTGATTGTTAGACTGGAAACGTATGTTAATACTGTTAAGCCGTTTTGTTTGTAGAATAACAAATAGGACTCTATTTCGTCAAATATGCCGACATTGTTTATTCGTACAACTAGGAAAGAAACTTACCCAACTTAACTTTAAGTTTGACTAAGTTTTTTCTCTTTAAGCCTACTGTGATGTCGCGTTCATCATTCGGCGAATTTTTTTAACCAAAGCCATTCGACGTGTTCGCCTACTGTGGTTTAGTACCCACTTTCAGCCTCTTGTTGGAGTTTGAAGTGGTCTCATCGCTTGAATTTGAACACGTTAAGTGCATATAACATATACATATATATATATATATATTTTTTTTTTTTGTGACTGAACTCGGTTACGAGCTGCCTACCTACCCGAAAACGGGATCAAGTCACACGTAGTTCCTTTTTACACATTTTTTTTTATTTGTGACTGAACTCGGTTACGAGCTGCCTACGTACCCAGACCGGGATCAAGCCACACATAGTTCCTATTTACCACCTAAGTACTGAAATAGCGCTTTAGGTTGATCGAGTTCCAAGATCGTGGGATCTGTTCTCCAGAGGACGTTTCAAGGCGGTAAACTCCTGGTTTGACCACGTGCGTGATTTTATACGGACCTTCCCAGTTCGTGCCGAGTTTGCCTGCCCTCCATTCCTTGGTATTTTCAAAGACTTTTCGAAGGACCCAATCGCCAAGTTGCAATGGCCTCGATCTCACCTTTTTGTTGTAATAGGACTCAGCGAGATGTTGATAATTCTGAATTCGCAGCAGAGCCTGATCCCGTCTTTCTTCGAGTTGGTCTAGAGCGTTGATCATCATTTCGCGATTCAAGTTTTCGTTCTGGGGCATCTTCAACCTCCGGAGGCTAGTAACGTTGACCTCGGCAGGAGCCATTGCCTCGACTCCATAGGCGAGTGAGAACGGTGTCTTCGCTGTTGCGCTCCGAGGTGTGGTTCGGTGAGACCATAATACTCCATCCAACTCGTCAGCCCAGTGTCCCTTCTTCAGGTCCAACCTTTTCTTGATCCCATCAATGATGGTTTTATTGGTAGCTTCAGCCTGACCGTTTCCTTGTGGGTATCGTGGGGTAGAAAAATTTAGCCGAATTCTCCATTTATCGCAAAATTCCCGGAATTTGTTCGAGGTGAATTGAGATCCATTGTCGGTTATTATTTCGTAAGGAAGTCCATGGCGGCAGATGATGTACTTCCAAACGAAATTTTGAACCTCGGTCTCCGTGATTTGGACATAAGCCTTGGCTTCGACCCACTTTGTAAAATAATCGGTCAAAATAAGTAGAAAACGCCTTTGTTTGGAACTCGGTAAGGGTCTGACTATATCCATTGCCCATCTCATGAACGGATATGGAGACACGGAAGTTTTCAACAACTCGGTTGGTGAATGAATGTTCGGTGCATGGCGCTGGCATTTGTCGCAACGTGACGCATATTCCTCGCAATCTGCGACCATGGTGGGCCAATAATGCCCCAGAGTTTTGAGTTTAGGAGCAAGGGCCCTGCCTCCACTATGATTTCCGCCTTCTCCTTCATGGATTTCGATCATAACGAGTTCTGCTTCTTCCTTTCCGACGCAGGTAAGCAGGACCTTGTTTGCGGTCCACCGGTGTAACTTGCCGTCGATAGAGACGTAGTTGGCGCTTTTGGCTTTAAGTCGACGGGACTCCCATTTATCCTTAGGTAGTACCCCCTTATCCAGATAGTCGAGGAAGGGGGTCCGCCAATCAGTTTCTTGAGTAGTTGATTCGGCGATCTCGGTGGTAGCGCATGAAATGCCGTGGACGTCCCTGCCAAGTGATAACGAAATGCTCGGTTTTTCAACTGTATGAACGGGGATTGTGCGTTTGATCTGATCCCTCTGATTGCTCCCTAGTGCGGCTAACGCATCAGCAAAGCAATTGTCTTTTCGGGGAACCTTCACGAGTTCAAAATGATCAAACTCGGTTGTTAACTTCTTGACGACGCCGAGATATGCATCCATCCTTTCATTTTTGGCCTCGTAATCGCCGCTGTATTGACTGGTGACGAGCTGAGAATCGCAGAAAGCTTGTACTCGCTTGGCCCCTACTACTTTGGCTAACCGGAGACCTGCGATCAATGCTTCGTACTCGGCTTCATTATTTGATGCTGCAAATCCGAGCCGAAATGATTGTTCGATGAGTTCTCCGGTAGGTGACTGGAGATGAATGCCTATTCCCGATCCTTTGTTGGACGATGCTCCGTCGACATGCAGGATCCAATTCTTTACTGGAATATCGAGATCAGCCTCTTGGTCGGGGGAGATTTCTACGATGAAGTCGGCCAAAACTTGAGCCTTAATCGCATGCCTGCTTTTATACGAGATGTCGTATTCGCTGAGTTCGATGGCCCACTTGGAAAGTCTCCCTGATTGGTTAGCATTCTGAAGTATGGTTCGGAGTGGCAGGTCGGTGAGAACGACGACGGAATGGGATTGGAAATAAGGTCGGAGTTTTCGTGCCGATGTTACTACGGCGAGAGCCATTTTTTCCAGGGTGGGATATCTCGTCTCTGCGTCGGTAAGACATTTGCTGGTGTAGAAAATAGGGCGCTGTTCTCCGCGGTCTTCTTTTATTAGAACGCTGCTCACTGCTGAAAGAGAGACTGCGATGTAGAGATACAAGGTGTCGCCTGCGTCTGGTTTTGTCAATACTGGAGGAGTAGTCAAGTACTGCGTCTGTGCCGATTCCCACGGTTCTCTCGGGGTAATCAGGATCGATGCCGACTTGGACTGTCTCCTCTTTTTGTGGCGGCGGCTTTTTATCCGGCTCGACGATAAAAGCGACCTGTTGGCTTTTGAGATCGGAGATCAACATGCTTCGTGCAAGGCGTTGGTTCCCTTTTAAAGTGAAGACGGTGCCTTCCTTGGTGGGAAATTTAATGCACTGGTGGTATGTTGACGGGATTGCTTTCATCATATGAAGCCATGGGGTGCCTAGGATCGCGTTATACTGCGTTTTGGTATCGATGACGGAGAATTTAACGAGTTTATTTACTCCCCCGACAAAGACGTTAAGGCAGATGGTCCCCAATAAGGAGGTTGATGTACCGTTGAAACCGGTAAGTGCTCTCGATGATGGCTTGATATCATTCAGATCTATCAACATTGTCTCCAAGGTCTGTCGAAATATCAAATCGACCGAACTTCCAGTATCGATGAGTATACGCGTGACTTCGCATGTGCTGATTTGCAACTCGACTAGCAGTGGATCGTTATGTGGCTGGTCTATATCGACGAGATCTCCTTCTGAGAAGCTTACGGAAGTTTCCCCTTCATACTTTGTCGGCCATCGCCGAGCAGTTGTGGCTTTGCGTTGATATTCTTTTATTGACTTCACGGAATCGTTGCACAGGGGGGATCCACCACGAATTACGTTAATTCGGCGAAAGACACTGGGACGCTTGTCAGAGAGTGTCATTCGTAGGTCAGGAATTATGATATCCGTCTTGATCGAAAGTTTGTTCCGGAGGTCGTCTCCCGAAATCGCTGATTTCTTAACAGAACGTAGGTGTATCAGGTGATCTCGGAGGTCGCTGCACTCGTTGCCCTTCGTTGACTCTGATTCTTGATCCGGTGGATGGGACTGTCGCAACTCGGTCATAGAATGCTTGCGTTGAAGATGGAATCGTAGATCTCGGTTATCCTTGGTCTCAGGAGGCCCCGTTCTCGTTCTTCGAGGAAGGATATCCCGTAGGTCGACCGCAGGGCGCCTATGCTGAATATGATCTCGGAGATCAGAACAGTCTTTCTCCGTAGCACAGGAAGGTAAGTAGGTTTCAGAGATAACGTTGATCCGCCGAGCTACTTGTGGTCTTTCGTCCTCCGTATCAGTATCACCGCGATGTCGAGGTGGAGCGGCTGCGTCTTGATCATCGGGATGCACCGCTTGAGCAGATTCCTGTTTTTTGGTACCAGCTTGCCGGTTTTTTGTCCAACTTCCTTTCTTGCGGTTCTGTTTTGATTTTGGTGGATCAGGCGTGACGGCACCGTTTTTGAATGCCGAGAATAGGGCTTCTGCGAGTTGCTTGCATTCTTTAGTGTCGTGGCCTTTGGCCTTATGATAAGTGCAGAATTTGTTCTCGTCATATGTTAAAGGCTTCCCATCGAGGGTCTTGTCCCATACGTTCCATGGTCGATCGGTTTTCGATGTGGAGGGAGATGCCTCAGGTTCCTCGGTTGCCGAGAAGACTTTTCCTTTCTTGTCGTTAGGCTGATGCTGACGAGGTTCTTGGTGATTCGCCATTGGTTTTGGCGTCAACTGAGCCTTTACCGCGTTCTGTTTTGCAGTATAGGCGGCATTATCCTCCTCCATCCGAATGAAACAATTCGCTCGGTGGAGTGCGTCTTCTAGAGAGATCGTGCTATTCGTATAGAGGTCTGATCGGAAATATGACCTAATCCATAATGCATTGCGCAAGGCTTCCACTGCCGTCTTATCTGGGACATCGACTTTGGAGACGAGGTTCTTGAATCGTTCCATGAAGTCGTGGAGGGATTCCTTCTGTCCCTGGGAGATTTTCCATAAGTCGGTTGCTGATGCCCCTTGACGAATATACATAGAGTAATGTTTGAGAAACTCGGTAGATAGTTCCTTGAAGGCGCTGATCGAATCCGCAGTTAGGCGGGAAAACCAGGTAAGGGCGGGTCCCGCCAGACTTTCGACAAAGAGTTGGCAGTAGCCAGCATCTCGCTCTTCCGCAGAAAAGTAGGGGCGTCCCATAGCGATGTTAAAACTGGTCATATGATCGCTGGGGTCGGAATCTCCGCGGAAGGAAGGTACTCGGAGTTTGTCCTGATGTCGTACTCGGATGTCGGTTATCTTTTTTGTGAAAGGAGTTTTTTGAGTTGCTTCCAGGACTCGATCGATTTCGGGGGCGAAACTTGTGGCTTGGTGGATTTTTGACGACATGTCTTTAATTGTTCCTTGAAGACGCAGGAGTTCTTCGTTAGTCGCTTGATCGACTGCCTGGTTTCGCATCGTCGTCTGGAATAAACGTCTTTGAGCGGTATCCGGATCTTGGTCGTCTGCTTGCGTCGGTGGTAGACAGGCGGCAGCGATTGTATCGAGACATTCTTGAGTTGCCTTGTTAGCGGCATCTTGTTGATCGAGTCTTTGAACGACGGCGGCGAGAGAAGCCAAGACGGCGTTCAGGTCGACGGGCTGTTGACCTACTTGGTTTGTTGGTGATCCTGTCATCGTTCTAATCGATGTTCTTGATCCTTGTTCTTCGATATTTCCCCACAGTCGGCACCAATTGTTGAATCCGGAATCGGTAACCCTAGGTTTAGGTATCGATTTCGATTATGGATTTCTCGAAGAAAGGATTAGGAAGGCGAAATAGAAGAGTTTTATTGATGAAAGATTGATTTGATCACAAGAACAAGGTTTGAATAAGGAATTAGTAACAAGAACCCTAATTCTAGCTTGTTCCTCAGGTTTTTTCCGTCCTTGTTCTCTTCCCCATCTTCCTCTACTTATACGCCTTCCTCTCGTCGAAGTCGGCTTGTTATGTCTTCATGGACCGACTTTGTCGTCAGAGTGGGCCGAGTTCACACTTTAATGGGCCTATGTGGGTAGATGTAATCTATCCCCAACAGGTAGCACTTGTATCCTTTCTGTGTGGGGGAATAGCCTATGAAAATACACTTCATGCTCTTTGCTTCTAGCTTATTCCTTTGCTCCCCTGGTATTAGCACAAAGCAGGCACATCCAAACACTCTGAGGTGATCAATAGATGGTCTGGTTTGGTTCAACACTTCATAACGAGAGATATCCTTTAACACCTTGGTAGGAATCCTGTTGATCAGATAGCATGCTGTCACAACAGCATCACTCCAAAATCTCTTAGGAACATTTGCATGGAACATCATTGATCTGGCAACCTCCATCAGATGTCTATTCTTTCTTTCAGCCACTCCATTTTGCTGAGGAGTATATGGACAGCTTGTTTGGTGAACTATGCCATGTTTTGCCAAATGATTCTTGAAAGCATGGCTTGTATACTCTCCTCCATTGTCTGACCTTAGTACCTTCAGATTAGCTTTAAAGTGGTTAGTAACATAAGATTGGAAGTTCATAAAAGCATCTAACACACGATCCTTAGATGGAAGCAATGTAATCCAAGTGTACTTTGATTTTTCATCAATAAAGGTGACAAAATACTTGTGATTATCCCTAGACAGACATGGAGAGGTCCAAACATCAGAATGAATTAGATCAAAACATTTTTCATAGATTGTTACTGATGTTGGAAACACAGATTTGCAATGCTTTCCTAAGATACATGCTTCACATTCCAGATGACTAAATGACATATTAGGCATCATAAGTTGTAATGCACGTGTGTGTGGGTGGCCTAGTCTAGCATGCCAA
>MU107470.1:8883-20077 GCA_012274485.2 Sinapis alba
ACTGATTAATTGTTCCAAATCAAGCTTCTTACATAGTGATTCATCATGGTTTGATTAGAAGCTTGAAGAACTTACCATATGTCCAAACAGGCTAAACATGGATATGCTGATTAGAAAGTGGAATAACTTCTTCAACATAACTCCTATGAGATTTATCCAACTTAACGAAAGACTCTCCACTGATTAATGGTTCCAAATAAAACTTCTTCCATAGTGATTCATCCTGGTTTGATTAGAAGCTTGAAGAACTTGCCATATGTCCAAACAGGCTAAACATGGATATGCTGATTAGAAAGTGGAATAACTTCTTCAACATAACTCCGATGAGATTTATCCAACTTCATGAAAGACTCTCCACTGATTAATGGTTTCAAATCAATCTTCTTACATAGTGATTCATCCTGGTTTGATTAAAAGCTTAAAGAACTTGTCATATGTCCAAACATGCTATACATAGATATCCTGATTAGAAAGTGGAATAACTTCTTTAACATACCTCCTTGGGGATTAATTCAACTTCATGGACACTTTCCACTGATTCATGGTTCCAAATCAAGCTTCTTACATAATGATTCATCCTGGTTAGAAAGTAAAACACCTTCTTCAACATAACTCCTATGAGATTTATCCAACTTTATGAAAGACTCTCCACTGACTAATAGTTCAAAATCAAGCTTCTTACATAGTGATTCATCATGGTTTTATTAGAAGCTTGAAGAACTTGCCATATGTCCAAACAGTCTAAACATGGATATCCTGCTTTGAAAGTGGAATAACTTCTTTAACATAACTCCTATGAGATTGATCCAACTTCATGAAAGACTCTCAACTGATTAATGGTTCCAAACAAAGCTTCTTACATAGTGATTTATCCTGGTTTGATTAGAAGCTTGAAGAATTTCCCATATGTCCAAACAGGCTAAACATGGATATCCTGATTAGAAAGTGGAATAACTTCTTTAACATACGTCTTATGGGATTTATTAAACTTCATGGATACTCTCCACTGATTAATGTTTCCAAATAAAGCTTCTTACATAGTGATTCATCCTGGTTTGATTAGAAGCTTGAAAAATTTGCCATATGTCCAAACAGGCTAATCATGGATATCATGATTAGAAAGTGGAATAACTTCTTCAACATAACTCCTATGAGATTTATCCAACTTCATGAATAACTCTCCACTGATTAATGGTTTCAAATCAATCTTCTTACATAGTGATTCTTCCTGGTTTGATTAAAAGCTTAAAGAACTTGCCATATGTCCAAACATGCTAAACATGGATATCTTCATTAGAAAGTGGAATAACTTCTTTAACATACCTCCTTTGGGATTTATTCAACTTCATGGACACTTTCCACTGATTCATTGTTCCAAATCAAGGTTCTTACATATTGATTCATCCTGGTTTTATTAGAAGCTTGAAGAACTTGCCATATGTCCCAACAGTCTAAACATGGATATCCTGATAAGAAAGTAAAATAACTTTTTCAACATAACTCCTATGAGATTTATCCAACTTCATGAAAGACTCTCCACTGATTAATAGTTCCAAATCAAGCTTCTTACATAGTGATTCATCCAGGTTTGATTAGAAGCTTGAAGAACTTGCCATATGTCCAAACAGTCTAAACATGGATATCCTGCTTAGAAAGTGGAATAACTTCTTCAACATAACTCCTATGAGATTGATCCAAGTTCATGAAAGACTCTCCACTGATTAATGGTTCCAAATAAAGCTTCTTACATAGTGATTTATCCTGGTTTGGTTAGAAGCTTGAAGAACTTGCCATATGTCCAAACAGGCTAAACATGGATATCCTGATTAGAAAGTGGAATAACTTCTTTAACATACCTTTGATGGAATTTTTTCAACTTCATGGACACTCTCCACTGATTAATTGTTCCAAATCAAGCTTCTTACATAGTGATTCATCCTGTTTTGATTAGAATCTTGAAATACTTGCCATATGTCCAAACAGGCTAAACATGGATATGCTGATTAGAAAGTGGAATAACTTTTTCAACATAACTCCTATGAGATTTATCCAACTTCATGAAAGACTCTCCACTGATTAATGTTTCCAAATAAAGCTTCTTACATAGTTATTCATCCTGGTTTGATTAGAAGCTTGAAGAACTTGCCATATGTCCAAACAGGCTAATCATGGATATCATGATTAGAAAATGGAATAACTTCTTCAACATAACTCCTATGAGATTTATCCAACTTCATGAATAACTCTCCACTGATTAATGGTTTCAAATCAATCTTCTTACATAGTGATTCTTCCTGGTTTGATTAAAAGCTTAAAGAACTTGCCATATGTCCAAACATGCTAAACATGGATATCCTCATTAGAAAGTGGAATAACTTCTTTAACATACCTCCTTTGGGATTTATTCAACTTCATGGACACTTTCCACTGATTCATTGTTCCAAATCAAGCTTCTTACATATTGATTTATCCTGGTTTTATTAGAAGCTTGAAGAACTTGCCATATGTCCCAACAGTCTAAACATGGATATCCTGATTAGAAAGTAAAATAAATTCTTCAACATAACTCCTATGAGATTTATCCAACTTCATGAAAGACTCTCCACTGATTAAAGGTGCCAAAAAAAACTTCTTACATAGTGATTCATCCTGGTTTGATTAGATGCTTGAAGAACTTGCCATATGTCCAAACAGTCTATACATGGATATCTTGATTAGAAAGTGGAATAACTTCTTTAACATACCTCCTATGGGATTAATTCAACTTCATGGCCACTCTACACTGATTAATGGTTCTAAATCAAGCTTCTTACATAGTGATTCATCCTTGTTTGGTTAGAAGCTTGAAGAACTTGCCATATGTCCAAACAGGCTAAACATGGATATGATGATTAGAAAGTGGAATAACTTCTTTAACATACCTCTTATGGGATTTATTCAACTTCATGGCCACTCTCCACTGATTAATGGTTCCAAATCAAGATTCTTACATAGTGATTCATCCTTGTTTGATTAGAAGCTTGAAGAACTGGCCATATGTCCAAACAGTCTAAACATGGATATCCTGATTAGAAAGTGGAACAACTTCTTCAACATAAATCTTATGAGATTTATCCAACTTCATGAAAGACTCTCCACTGATTATTGGTTCCAAATCAAGCTTCTTACATAGTGATTCGTCCTGATTTGATTAGAAGCTTGAAGAACTTGCCATATGTCCAAACAGGCTAAACATGGATACCCTAATTAGAAAATGCAATAACTTCTTTAACATACCTCTTATGGGATTTATTCAACTTCATGGACACTTTCCACTGATTAATGGTTCCAAATCAAGCTTCTTACATAGTGATTCATCCTGGTTTGATTAAAAGCTTGAAGAACTTGCCATATGTCCAAACAAACTAAACATGGATATGCTGATTTGAAAGTGGAATAACTTCTTCAACATCACTCCTATGAGATTGATCCAACTTCATGAAAGACTCTCCACTGATTAATGGTTCCAAATCAAGCTTCTTACATAGTGATTCATCCTGGTTTGATTAGAAGCTTGAAGAACTTGCCATATGTCCAAACATGCTAAACATGGATATGCTGATTAGAAAGTGGAATAACTTCTTCAACATAACTCCTATGAGATTTATCCAACTTCATGAAAGACTCTCCACTGATTAATGGTTCCAAATCAAGCTTCTTACATAGTGATTCATCCTGGTTTGATTAGAAGCTCGAAGAACTTGCCATATGTCCAAACATTCTAAACATGGATATCCTGATTAGAAACTGGAATAACTTCTTCAACATAACTCCTATGAGATTTATCCAACTTCATGAAAGACTCTCCACTGATTCATGGTTCCAAATTAATCTTCTTACATAGTGATTCATCCTGTTTTGATTAGATGCTTGATGAACTTGCCATATGTCAAAACATGCTAAACATGGATATACTGATTAGAAAGTGGAATAACTTCTTCAACATAACTCCGATGAGATTTATCCAACTTCATGAAAGAATCTTCACTGATTAATGGTACCAAATCAAGCTTCTTACATAGTGAGTTCATCCTGGTTTTATTAGAAGCTTGAAGAACTTGCCATATGTCCAAACAGGCTAAACATGGATATCCTGATTAGAAAGTGGAATAACTTCTTCAACATAACTCCTATGAGATTTATCCAACTTCATGAAAGACTCTCCACTGATTAATGGTTCCAAATAAAACTTCTTACATAGTGATTCATCCTGGTTTGATTAAAAGCTTGAAGAACTTGCCATATGTCCAAACAGTCTAAACATGGATATCTTGCTTAGAAAGTGGAATAACTTCTTCAACATAACTCCTATGAGATTGATCCAACTTCATGAAAGACTCTCCACTGATTAATGGTTCCAAATAAAGCTTCTTACATAGTGATTTATCCTGGTTTGATTAGAAGCTTGAAGAACTTGCCATATCTCCAAACATGCTAAACATGTATACCCTTATTAGAAAGTGCAATAACTTCTTTAACATACCTCTTATGGGATTTATTCAACTTCATGGACACTGTCCACTGATTATTGGTTCCAAATCAAGCTTCTTACATAGTGATTCATCCTGGTTTGATTAGAAGCTTGAAGAACTTGCCATATGTCCAAACAGGCTAAACATGGATACCCTGATTAGAAAGCGCAATAACTTCTTTAACATACCTCTTATGAGATTTATTCAACTTCATGGACACTTTCCACTGATTAATGGTTCCAAATCAAGCTTCTTACATAGTGATTCATCCTGGTTTGATTAAAAGCTTGAAGAACTTGCCATATGTCCAAACAAACTAAACATGGATATGCTGATTTGAAAGTGGAATAACTTCTTCAACATCACTCCTATGAGATTGATCCAACTTCATGAAAGACTCTCCACTGATTAATGGTTCCAAATCAAGCTTCTTACATAGTGATTCATCCTGGTTTGATTATAAGCTTGAAGAACTTGCCATATGTCCAAACATGCTAAACATGGATATGCTGATTAGAAAGTGGAATAACTTCTTCAACATAACTCCTATGAGATTTATCCAACTTCATGAAAGACTCTCCACTGATTAATGGTTCCAAATCAAGCTTCTTACATAGTGATTCATCCTGGTTTGATTAGAAGCTCGAAGAACTTGCCATATGTCCAAACATTCTAAACATGGATATCCTGATTAGAAACTGGAATAACTTCTTCAACATAACTCCTATGAGATTTATCCAACTTCATGAAAGACTCTCCACTGATTCATGGTTCCAAATCAATCTTCTTACATAGTGATTCATCCTGTTTTGATTAGATGCTTGATGAACTTGCCATATGTCAAAACATGCTAAACATGGATATACTGATTAGAAAGTGGAATAACTTCTTCAACATAACTCCGATGAGATTTATCCAACTTCATGAAAGAATCTTCACTGATTAATGGTACCAAATCAAGCTTCTTACATAGTGAGTTCATCCTGGTTTTATTAGAAGCTTGAAGAACTTGCCATATGTCCAAACAGGCTAAACATGGATATCCTGATTAGAAAGTGGAATAACTTCTTCAACATAACTCCTATGAGATTTATCCAACTTCATGAAAGACTCTCCACTGATTAATGGTTCCAAATAAAACTTCTTACATAGTGATTCATCCTGGTTTGATTAAAAGCTTGAAGAACTTGCCATATGTCCAAACAGTCTAAACATGGATATCCTGCTTAGAAAGTGGAATAACTTCTTCAACATAACTCCTATGAGATTGATCCAACTTCATGAAAGACTCTCCACTGATTAATGGTTCCAAATAAAGCTTCTTACATAGTGATTTATCCTGGTTTGATTAGAAGCTTGAAGAACTTGCCATATCTCCAAACATGCTAAACATGTATACCCTTATTAGAAAGTGCAATAACTTCTTTAACATACCTCTTATGGGATTTATCCAACTTCATGGACACTGTCCACTGATTATTGGTTCCAAATCAAGCTTCTTACATAGTGATTCATCCTGGTTTGATTAGAAGCTTGAAGAACTTGCCATATGTCCAAACAGGCTAAACATGGATACCCTGATTAGAAAGCGCAATAACTTCTTTAACATACCTCTTATGAGATTTATTCAACTTCATGGACACTTTCCACTGATTAATGGTTCCAAATCAAGCTTCTTACATAGTGATTCATCCTGGTTTGATTAGAAGCTTGAAGAACTTGCCATATGTCCAAACAAGCTAAACATGGATATGCTGATTTGAAAGTGGAATAACTTCTTCAACATAACTCCTATGAGATTTATCCAACTTCATGAAAGACTCTCCACTGATTAATGGTTCCAAATCAAGCTTCTTACATAGTGATTCATCCTGGTTTGATTATAAGCTTGAAGAACTTGCCATATGTCCAAACAGGCTAAACATGGATGTGTTGATTAGAAAGTGGAATAACTTCTTGAACATAACTCCTATGAGATTTATCCAACTTCATGAAAGACTCTCAACTGATTAATGGTTCCAAATAAAACTTCTTACATAGTGATTCATCCTGGTTTTATTAGAAGCTTGAAAGAACTTGCCATATGTCCAAACAGGCTAATCAAGGATATCCTTATTAGAAAGTGGAATAACTTCTTCAACATAACTCATATGAGATTTATCCAACTTCATGAAAGACTCTCCACTGATTAATGGTTTCAAATCAATCTTCTTACTTAGTGATTCATCCTGGTTTGATTAAAAGCTTAAAGAACTTCCCATATGTCTAAACATGCTAAACATGGATATCTTGATTAAAAAGTGTAATAACTACTTTAACATACCTCCTTTGGGATTCATTCAACTTCATGGACACTCTCCACTGATTAATGGTTCCAAATCAAGCTTCTTACATAGTGATTCTTCCTGGTTTGATTAGAAGCTTGAAGAACTTGCCATATGTCCAAACAGTCTAAACATGGACATCCTTATTAGAAAGTAGAATAACTTCTTCAACATAACTCCTATGAGATTTATCCAACTTCATGAAAGACTCTCCACTGATTAATGGTTCAAAATCAAGCTTCTTACATAGGTATTCATCCTGGTTTGTTTAGAAGCTTGAAGAACTTGCCATATGTCCAAACCGTCTAAACGTGGATATCCTCATTAGAAAGTGGAATAACTTCTTCAACATAACTCCTATGAGATTTATCCAACTTCATGAAGGATTCTCCACTGATTAATGGTTCCAAATAAAGCTTCTTACATAGTGATTCATCCTGGTTTTGTTAGAAGCTTAAAGAACTTGCCATATGTCCAAACAGTCTAAACATGGATATCCTGATTAGAAAGTGGAATAACTTCTTCAACATAACTCCTATGAGATTTATCCAACTTCATGAAAGACTCTCCACTGATTAATGGTTCAAAATCAAGCTTCTTACATAGTTAATTATCCTGGTTTGATTAGAAGCTTGAAGAACTTGCCATATGTCCAAACAGGCTAAACATGGATATCCTCATTAGAAAGTGGAAAAACTTCTTAAACATAACTCCTATGAGATTTATCCAACTTCATGAAAGACTCTCCACTGATTAATGGTTCCAAATAAAACTTCTTACATAGTGATTCATCCTAGTTTGATTAGAAGCTTGAAGAACTTGCCATATGTCCAAACAGGTTAAACATTGATATCCTGCTTAGAAAGTGGAATAACTTCTTCAACATAACTCCTATGAGATTGATCCAACTTCATGAAAGATTCTCCACTGATTAATGGTTCCAAATAAAGCTTCTTACTTAGTGATTTATCATGGTTTGATTAGAAGCTTAAAGAACTTGTCATATGTCCAAACATGCTAAACATGGATATCCTGATTAGAAAGTGGAATAACTTCTTTAATATACCTCTTATGGGATTTATTAAACTTCATGGATACTCTACATTGATTAATGTTTCCAAATAAAGCTTCTTACATAGTGTTTCATCCTGGTTTGATTAGAAGCTTGAAGAACTTGCCATATGTCCAAACAGGCTAAACATGGATATCCTCATTAGAAAGTGGAATAACTTCTTCAACATAATTCTTATAAGATTTATCCAACTTCATGAAAGACTCTCCACTGATTAATGGTTCCAAATCAATCTTCTTACATAGTGATTTATCCTGGTTTCATTAGAAGCTTGAAGAACTTGCCATATGTCCAAACAGGCTAAACATGGATATCATCGATAGAAAGTGGAATAACTTCTTCAACATACCTCCTATGGGATTAATTCAACTTCATGGCCACTATCCACTGATTAATGGTTCCATATCAAGCTTCTTACATAGTGATTCATCCTTGTTTGATTAGAAGCTTGAAGAACTTGCCATATGTCCAAACAGTCTAAACATGTATATCCTTATTAGAAAGTGGAATAACTTCTTCAACATAACTCCTATGAGATTTATCCAACTTCATGAAAGACTCTCCACTGATTAATGGTTCAAAATCAAGCGTTTTACATAGTTATTCATCCTGGTTTTATTAGAACCTTGAAGAACTTGACATATGTCCAAACAGTCTAAACATGGATATCCTCATTAGAAAGTGGAAAAACTTCTTCAACATAACTCCTATGAGATTTATCCAACTTCATGAAAGACTCTCCACTGATTAATGGTTCCAAATAAAACTTCTTACATAGTGATTCATCTTAGTTTGATTAGAAGCTTGAAGAACTTGCCATATGTCCAGACAGGTTAAACATGGATATCCTGCTTAGAAAGTGGAATAACTTCTTCAACATAACTCCTATGAGATTGATCCAACTTCATGAAAGACTCTCCACTGATTAATGGTTCCAAATAAAGCTTCTTACTTAGTGATTTATCCTGGTTTGATTAGAAGCTTGAAGAACTTGCCATATGTCCAAACATGCTAAACATGGATATCCTGATTAGAAAGTGGAATAACTTCTTTAACATACCTCTTATGGGATTTATTAAACTTCATGGATACTCTACACTGATTAATGTTTCCAAATAAAGCTTCTTACATAGTGATTCATCCTTGTTTGGATAGAAGCTTGAAGAACTTTCCATATGTCCAAACAGACTAAACATGGATATGCTGATTAGAAAGTGAAATAACTTCATTAACATACCTCCTATGGGATTAATTCAACTTCATGGCCACTCTCCACTGATTAATGGTTCCAAATCAATCTTCTTATATATTGATTCATCCTTGTTTGGTTAGAAGCTTGAAGAACTTGCCATATGTCCAAACAGTCTAAACATGGATATCCTCATTAGAAAGTGGAATAACTTCTTCAACATAATTCTTATAAGATTTATCCAACTTCATGAAAGACTCTCCACTGATTAATGGTTCCAAATCAATCTTCTTACATAGTGATTTATCCTGGTTTCATTAGAAGCATGAAGAACTTGCCATATGTCCAAACAGGCTAAACATGGATATCATGGATAGAAAGTGGAATAACTTCTTCAACATACCTCCTATGGGATTAATTCAACTTCATGGCCACTCTCCACTGATTAATGGTTCCATATCAAGCTTCTTACATAGTGATTCATCCTTGTTTGATTAGAAGCTTGAAGAACTTGCCATATGTCCAAACAGTCTAAACATGTATATCCTTATTAGAAAGTGGTATAACTTCTTCAACATAACTCCTATGAGATTTATCCAACTTCATGAAAGACTCTCCACTGATTAATGGTTCAAAATCAAGCGTTTTACATAGTTATTCATCCTGGTTTGATTAGAAGCTTGAAGAACTTGACATATGTCCAAACAGTCTAAACATGGATATCCTCATTAGAAAGTGGAAAAACTTCTTCAACATAACTCCTATGAGATTTATCCAACTTCATGAAAGACTCTCCACTGATTAATGGTTCCAAATAAAACTTCTTACATAGTGATTCATCTTAGTTTGATTAGAAGCTTGAAGAACTTGCGATATGTCCAAACAGGTTAAACATGGATATCCTGCTTAGAAAGTGGAATAACTTCTTCAACATAACTCCTATGAGATTGATCCAACTTCATGAAAGACTCTCCACTGATTAATGGTTCCAAATAAAGCTTCTTACTTAGTGATTTATCCTGGTTTGATTAGAAGCTTGAAAAACTTGCCATATGTCCAAACATGCTAAACATGGATATCCTGATTAGAAAGTGGAATAACTTCTTTAACATACCTCTTATGAGATTTATTAAACTTCATGGATACTCTACACTGATTAATGTTTCCAAATAAAGCTTCTTACATAGTGTTTCATCCTGGTTTGATTAAAAGCTTGAAGAACTTGCCATATGTCCAAACAGGCTAAACATGGATATGCTTATTAGAAAGTGGAATAACTTCTTTAACATACCTCCTATGGGATTAATTCAACTTCATGACCACTCTCCACTGATTAATGTTTCCAAATACAGATTCTTACATAGTGATTCATCCTTGTTTGGATAGAAGCTTGAAAAACTTTCCATATGTCCAAACAGACTAAACATGGATATGCTGATTAGAAAGTGAAATAACTTCATTAACATACCTCCTATGGGATTAATTCAACTTCATGGCCATTCTCCACTGATTAATGGTTCCAAATCAATCTTCTTACATATTGATTCATCCTTGTTTGGTTAGAAGCTTGAAGAACTTGCCATATGTCCAAACAGTCTAAACATGGATATCCTGATTAGAAAGTGGAATAACTTCTTCAACATAACTCCTATGAGATTTATCCAACTTCATGAAAGACTCTCCACTGATTAATGGTTCCAAATCAAGCTTCTTACATAGTGATTCATCCTGGTTTGATTAGAAGTTTGAAGAACTTGCCATATGTCCAAAAAGGCTAATCATGGATATCCTGATTAGAAAGTGGAATAACTTCTTCAACATAAATCCTATGAGATTTATCCAACTTCATGAAAGACTCTCCACTGATTAATGGTTTCAAATCAATCTTCTTACATAGTGATTCATCCTGGTTTGATTAAAAGCTTAAAGAATTTGTCATATGTCCAAACAGGCTATATATGGATATCCTGATTAGAAAGTGGAATAACTTCTTTAACATACCTCCTTTTGGATTTATTCAACTTCATGGACACTTTACACTGATTCATGGTTCCAAATCAAGCTTCTTACATAGTGATTCATCCTGGTTTGATTAGAA
>MU107470.1:25353-38556 GCA_012274485.2 Sinapis alba
CATAAATCCTATGAGATTTATCCAACTTCATGAAAGACTCTCCACTGATTAATGGTTTCAAATCAATCTTCTTACATAGTGATTCATCCTGGTTTGATTAAAAGCTTAAAGAACTTGTCATATGTCCAAACAGGCTATATATGGATATCCTGATTAGAAAGTGGAATAACTTCTTTAACATACCTCCTTTTGGATTTATTCAACTTCATGGACACTTTACACTGATTCATGGTTCCAAATCAAGCTTCTTACATAGTGATTCATCCTGGTTTGATTAGAAGCTTGAAGAACTTGCCATATGTCCAAACAGTCTAAACATGGATATCTTGATTAGAAAGTAAAATAAACTTCTTCAACATAACTCCTATGAGATTTATCCAACTTCCTGAAAGACTCTCCACTGATTAATAGTTCCAAATCAAGCTTCTTACATAGTGATTCATCCTGGTTTGATTAGAAGCTTGAAGAACTTGCCATATGTCCAAACAGTCTAAACATGAATATCCTGCTTAGAAAGTGGAATAACTTCTTCAACATAACTCCTATGAGATTGATCCAACTTCATGAAAGACTCTCCACTGATTAATGGTTCCAAATAAAGCTTCTTACATAGTGATTTATCCTGGTTTGATTAGAAGCTTGAAGAACTTGCCATATGTCCAAACAGGCTAAACATGGATATCCTGATTATAAAGTGCAATAACTTCTTTAACATACCTCTTATGAGATTTATTCAACTTCATGGACACTCTCCACTGATTAATGGTTCCAAATAAAACTTCTTACATAGTGATTCATCCTGGTTTGATTAGAAGCTTGAAGAACTTGCCATATGTCCAAACAGGCTAAACATGGATATCCTGATTAGAAAGCGGAATAACTTCTTTAACATACCTCTTATGGGATTTATTCAACTTCATGGATACTCTCCACTAATTAATGGTTCCAAATCAAGATTCTTACATAGTGATTCATCCTGGTTTGATTAGAAGCTTGAAGAACTTGCCATATGTCCAAACAGGCTAAACATGGATATGCTGATTAGAATGTGGAATAACTTCTTCAACATAACTCCTAAGAGATTTATCCAACTTCATGAAAGACTCTCCACTGATTAATGGTTCCAAATAAAACATCTTAAATAGTGATTCATCCTGGTTTGATTAAAAGATTAAAGAACTTGCCATATGTCCAAACATGCTAAACATGGATATCCTGATTAGAAAGTGGAAGAAATTCTTCAACATAACTCCTATGAGATTTATGCAACTTCATGAAAGACTCTCCACTGATTAATGGTTCCAAATAAAACTTCTTACATAGTGATTCATCCTGGTTTGATTAGAAGCTTGAAGAACTTGCCATATGTCCAAACAGTCTAAACATGGATATCCTGCTTAGAAAGTGGAAAAACTTCTTCAACATAACTCCTATGAGATTGATCCAACTTCATGAAAGACTCTCCACTGATTAATGGTTCCAAATAAAGCTTCTTACATAGTGATTTATCCTAATTTGATTAGAAGCTTGAAGAACTTGCCATATGTCCAAACAGGTTAAACATGGATATCCTGATTATAAAGTGCAATAACTTCTTTAACATACCTCTTATGGGATTTATTCAACTTCATGGACACTCTCCACTGATTAATGGTTCCAAATAAAACTTCTTACATAGTGATTCATCCTGGTTTGATTAGAAGATTGAAGAACTTGACATATGTCCAAACAGACTAATCATGGATATCCTGATTAGAAAGTGGAATAACTTCTTCAACATAACTCCTATGAGATTGTCCAACTTCATGAAAGACTTTCCACTGATTAATGGTTTCAAATCAATCTTCTTACATAGTGATTCATGCTGGTTTGATTAAAAGCTTAAAGAACTTGCCATATGTCTAAACATGCTAAACATGGATATCATGATTCGAAAATGGAATAACTTCTTTAACATACCTCCTTTGGGATTTATTCAACTTCATGGACACTCTCCACTGATTAATGGTTCCAAATCAAGATTCTTACATATTGATTCTTCCTGGTTTGATTAGAAGCTTGAAGAGCTTGCCATATGTCCAAACAGTCTAAACATGTATATCCTTATTAGAAAGTGGAATAACTTCTTCAACATAACTCCTATGAGATTTATCCAACTTCATGAAAGACTCTCCACTGATTAATGGTTCAAAATCAAGCGTTTTACATAGTTATTCATCCTGGTTTGATTAGAAGCTTGAAGAACTTGACATATGTCCAAACAGTCTAAACATAGATATCCTCATTAGAAAGTGGAATAACTTCTTCAACATAACTCCTATGAGATTTATCCAACTTCATGAAAGACTCTCCACAGATTAATGGTTCCAAATAAAACTTCTTACATAGTGATTCATCCTGGTTTGATTAGAAGCTTGAAGAACTTGCCATATGTCCAAACAGTCTAAACATGGACATCCTGCTTAGAAATTGGAATAACTTCTTCAACATAACTCCTATGAGATTGATCCAACATCATGAAAGACTCTCCACTGATTAATGGTTCCAAATAAAGCTTCTTTCATAGTGATTTATCCTGGTTTGATTAGAAGCTTGAAGAACTTGCCATATGTCCAAACATGCTAAACATGGATATCCTGATTATAAAGTGCAATTTCTTTAACATACCTCTTATGGGATTTATTCAACTTCATGAAAGACTCTCCACTGATTAATGGTTCCAAATAAAACTTCTTACATTGTGATTCATCCTGGTTTGATTAGAAGCTTGAAAGAACTTGCCATATATCCAAACAGGCTAATCATGGATATCTGATTAGAAAGTGGAATAACTTCTTCAAAATAACTCCTATGAGATTTATCCAACTTCATGAAAGACTCTCCACTGATTAATGGTTTCAAATCAATCTTCTTACATAGTGACTTATCCTGGTTTGATTAAAAGCTTAAAGAACTTGCCATATGTCCAAACAGGCTAAACATGGATATCCTGATTAGAAAGTGGAATAACTTCTTCAACATAATATCTTTGAGATTTATCCAACTTCATGAAAGAATCTCCACTGATTAATGGTTCCAAATCAAGCTTCTTACATAGTGATTCATCTTTGTTTGATTTGAAGCTTGAAGAACTTGCCATATGTCCAAACAGGCTAATCAAGGATATCCTGATTAGAAAGTGGAATAACTTCTTTAACATACCTCTTATGGGATTTATTAAACTTCATGGATACTCTACACTGATTAGTGTTTCCAAATAAAGCTTCTTACATAGTGATTCATCCTGGTTTGATTAGAAGCTTGAAGAACTTGCAATATGTCCAAACAGACTAAATATGGATATCCTGATTAGAAAGTGGAATAACTTCTTCAACATAACTCCTATGAGATTTTTCCAAATTCATGAAGGACTCTCCACTGATTAATGGTTCCAAATAAAGCTTCTTACATAGTGATTCATCCTGGTTTGGTTAGAAGCTTGAAGAACATGCCATATGTCCAAACAGCCTAAACATGGATATCCAGATTAGAAAGTGGAATAACTTCTTCAACATAACTCCTATATGATTTATCCAACTTCATAAAAGACTCTACACTGATTCATCGTTCCAAATGAATCTTCTTACTTAGTGATTCATCATGGTTTGATTAGAAGCTTGAAGAACTTGCCATATGTCCAAACAGTCTAAACATGGATATCCTGATTAGAAAGTGGAATAACTTCTTCAACATAACTCCTATGAGATTTATCCAACTTCATGAAAGACTCCTCCACTGATTAATGGTTCCAAATAAAGCTTCTTACATAGTGACTCTTCCTGGTTTGATTAGAAGCTTGAAGAACTTGCCATATGTCCAAACAGTCTAAACATGGACATCCTTATTAGAAAGTGGAATAACTTCTTCAACATAACTCGTATGAGATTTATCAAACTTCATGAAAGACTCTCCACTGATTAATGGTTCCAAATCAAGCTTCTTACATAGTGATGCTTCCTGGTTTGATTAGAAGCTTGAAGAACTTGCCATATGTCCAAACAGTCTAAACATGGATATCCTTATTAGAAAGTTAAATAACTTCTTCAAAATAACTCCTATGAGATTTATCCAACTTCATGAAAGACTCTCCACTGATTAATGGTTCCAAATAAAGCTTCTTACCTAGTTATTCATCCTGGTTTGATTAGAAGCTTGAAGAACTTGCCATATGTCCAAACAGTCTCAACATGGATATCCTCATTAGAAAGTGGAATAACTTCTTCAACATAACTCCTATGAGATTTATCCAACTTCATGAAAGAATCTCCACTGATTAATGGTTCCAAATAAAACTTCTTACATAGTGATTCATCCTGGTTTGATTAGAAGCTTGAAGAACTTGCCATATGTCCAAACAGTCTAAACATGGATATCCTGCTTAGAAAGAGGAATAACTTCTTCAACATAACTCCTATGAGATTGATCCAACTTCATGAAAGACTCTCCACTGATTAATGGTTCCACAAAAAGTTTCTTACATAGTGATTTATCCTGGTTTGATTAGAAGCTTGAAGAACTTGCCATATGTCCAAACATGCTAAACATGGATATCATGATTATAAAGTGCAATAACTTCTTTAACATACCTCTTATGGGATTTATTCAACTTCATGGACACTCTCCACTGATTAATGTTTCAAATCAAACTTCTTACATAGTGATTCATCCTGGTTTGATTAGAAGCTTGAAGAGTTTGCCATATGTCCAAACAGGCTAAACATGGATGTGCTGATTAGAAAGTGGAATAACTTCTTCAACATAATTTCTATGAGATTTATCCAACTTCATGAAAGACTCTCCACTGATTAATGGTTCCAAATAAAACTTCTTACATAGTGATTCATCCTGGTTTGATTAGAAGCTTGAAAGAACTTGCCATATGTCCAAACAGGCTAATCATGGATATCCTGATTAGAAAGTGGAATAACTACTTCAACATAACCATATGAGATTTATCCAACTTCATGAAAGACTCTCCACTGATTAATGGTTTCAAATCAATCTTCTTACATAGTGATTCATCCTGGTTTGATTAAAAGCTTAAAGAACTTGCCATATGTCTAAACATGCTAAACATGGATATCTTGATTACAAAGTGTAATAACTTCTTTAACATACCTCCTTTGGGATTCATTCAACTTCATGGTAACTCTCCACTGATTAATGGTTCCAAATCAAGCTTCTTACATAGTGATTCTTCCTGGTTTGATTAGAAGCTTGAAGAACTTGCCATATGTCCAAACAGTCTAAACATGGACATCCTTATTAGAAAGTGGAATAACTTCTTCAACATAACTCCTATGAGATTTATCCAACTTCATGAAAGACTCTCCACTGATTAATGGTTCAGAATCAAGCTTCTTACATAGTTATTCATCCTGGTTTGATTAGAAGCTTGAAGAACTTGCTAATGTCCAATCAGTCTAAACATGGATATCCTCATTAGAAAGTGGAATAACTTCTTCAACATAACTCCTATGAGATTTATCCAACTTCATGAAGGACTCTCCACTGATTAATGGTTCCAAATAAAGCTTCTTACATAGTGATTCATGCTGGTTTTGTTAGAAGCTTAAAGAACTTGCCATATGTCCAAACATTCTAAACATGGATATCCTGATTAGAAAGTGGAATAACTTCTTCAACATAACTCCTATGAGATTTATCCAACTTCATGAAAGACTCTCCACTGATTAATGGTTCAAAATCAAGCTTCTTACATAGTTAATTATCCTGGTTTGATTAGAAGCTTGAAGAACTTGCCATATTTCCAAACAGTCTAAACATGGATATCCTCATCAGAAAGTGGAATAACTTCTTCAACATAATTCCTATAAGATTTATCCAACTTCATGAAAGACTATCCACTGATTAATGGTTCAAAATCAATCTTCCTACATAGTGATTCATCCTGGTTTGATTAGAAGCTTGAAGAACTTGCCATATGTCCAAACAGGCTAAACATGGATATCATGGATAGAAAGTGGAATAACTTCTTCAACATACCTCCTATGGGATTAATTCAACTTCATGGCCACTCTCCACTGATTAATGGTTCCAAATCAAGCTTCTTACATAGTGATTCATCCTCGTTTGATTAGAAGCTTGAAGAACTTGCCATATATCCAAACAGGCTAAACATGGATGTGCTGATTAGAAAGTGGAATAACTTCTTCAACATAATTTCTATGAGATTTATCCAACTTCATGAAAGACTCTCCACTGATTAATGGTTCCAAATAAAACTTCTTACATAGTGATTCATCCTGGTTTTATTAGAAGCTTGAAAGAACTTCCCATATGTCCAAACAGTCAAAACATGGATATCCTGATTAGAAAGTGGAATAACTTCTTCAACATAACTCATATGAGATTTATCCAACTTCATGAAAGACTCTCCACTGATTAATGGTTTCAAATCAATCTTCTTACTTAGTGATTCATCCTGGTTTGATTAAAAGCTTAAAGAACTTCCCATATGTCTAAACATGCTAAACATGGATATCTTGATTAGAAAGTATAATAACTTCTTTAACATACCTCCTTTGGGATTCATTCAAATTCATGGACACTCTCCACTGATTAATGGTTCCAAATCAAGCTTCTTACATAGTGATTCTTCCTGGTTTGATTAGAAGCTTGAAGAACTTGCCATATGTCCAAACAGTCTAAACATGGACATCCTTATTAGAAAGTAGAATAACTTCTTCAACATAACTCCTATGAGATTTATCCAACTTCATGAAAGACTCTCCACTGATTAATGGTTCAAAATCAAGCTTCTTACATAGGTATTCATCCTAGTTTGATTAGAAGCTTGAAGAACTTGCCATATGTCCAAACCGTCTAAACATGGATATCCTCATTAGAAAGTGGAATAACTTCTTCAACATAACTCCTATGAGATTTATCCAACTTCATGAAGGACTCTCCACTGATTAGTGGTTCCAAATAAAGCTTCTTACATAGTGATTCATCCTGGTTTTGTTAGAAGCTTAAAGAACTTGCCATATGTCCAAACAGTCTAAACATGGATATCCTGATTAGAAAGTGGAATAACTTCTTCAACATAACTCCTATGAGATTTATCCAACTTCATGAAAGACTCTCCACTGATTAATGGTTCAAAATCAAGCTTCTTACATAGTTAATTATCCTGGTTTGAATAGAAGCTTGAAGAACTTGCCATATGTCCAAACAGTCTAAACATGGATATCCTCATTAGAAAGTGGAATAACTTCTTCAACATATTTCTTATAAGATTTATCCAACTTCATGAAAGACTCTCCACTGATTAATGGTTCCAAATCAATCTTCTTACATAGTGATTTATCCTGGTTTCATTAGAAGCTTGAAGAACTTGTCATATGTCCAAACAGACTAAACATGGATATCATGGATAGAAAGTGGAATAACTTCTTCAACATACCTCCTATGGGATTAATTCAACTTCATGGCCACTCTCCACTGATTAAGGGTTCCATATCAAGCTTCTTACATAGTGATTCATCCTTGTTTGGTTAGAAGCTTGAAGAACTTTCCATATGTCCAAACAGTCTAAACATAGATATCCTAATTAGAAAGTGGAATAACTTCTTCAAAATAACTCCTATGAGATTTATCCAACTTCATGGACACTCTCCACTGATTAATGGTTCCAAATCAAGCTTCTTACATAGTGATTCATCATTCTTTGATTAGAAGCTTGAAGAACTTGCCATATGTCCAAACAGGCTAATCATGGATATCCTGATTAGAAAGTGGAATAACTTCTTCAACATAACTCCTGTGAGATTTATCCAACTTCATGAAAGACTCTCCACTGATTAATGGTTTCAAATCAAGCTTCTTACATAGTGATTCATCCTGGCTTGATTAGAAGCTTGAAGAACTTGCCATATGTCCAAACAGTCTAAACATGGATATCCTGATTAGAAAGTGGAATAACTTCTTTAAAATAACTCCTATGAGATTTATCCAACTTAATGAAAGAATCTCCACTGATTAATGGTTCCAAATAAAGCTTCTTACATAGTGATTCATCCTGTTTTGATTAGAAGCTTGAAGAACTTGCCATATGTCCAAACAAGCTAAACATGGATATCCTGATTAGAAAGTGGAATAACTTCTTTAACATACCTCTTATGGGATTTATTCAACTTCATGGACACTCTACACTTATTAATGGTTCCAAATCAAGCTTCTTACATAGTGATTCATCCTGGTTTGATTAGAAGCTTGAAGAACTTGCCATATGTCCAAAAGACTAAACATGGATATCCTGATTAGAAAGTGAAATAACTTCTTTAACATACCTCCTATGGGATTAATTCAACTTCATAGCCACTATTCACTGATTAATGGTTCCAAATCAAGCTTCTTACATAGTGATTCATCCTTATTTGGTTAGAAGCTTGAAGAACTTGCCATATGTCCAAACAGTCTAAACATGGATATCCTGATTATAAAGTGGAATAACTTCTTCAACATAACTCCTATGAGTTTTATCCAACTTCATGAAAGACTCTCCACTGATTAATGGTTCAAAATCAAGCTTCTTACATAGTTATTCTTCCTTATTTGATTAGAAGCTTGAAGAACTTGCCATATGTCCAAATAGTCTAAACATGGATATCCTGATTAGAAAGTGGAATAACTTCTTCAACATAACTCCTATGATATTTATCCAACTTTATGAAAGACTCTACACTGATTAATGGTTCCAAATAAATCTTTTTACATAGTTATTCATCCTTGTTTGATTAGAAGCTTGAAAAACTTACCATATGTCCAAACAGGCGAAACATGGATATCTTGATTAGAAAGTGGAATAACTTCTTTAACATACCTCTTATGGGATTAATTCAACTTCATGGACACTCTCCACTGATTAATGGTTCCAAATCAAGCTTCGTACATAGTGATTCATCCTTGTTTGATTAGAAGCTTGAAGAACTTGCCATATGTCCAAACAGGTTAAACATGAATATCCTGATTAAAAAGTAGAATAACTTCTTCAACATAACTCCTATGAGATTTATCCAACTTCATGAAAGACTCTCCACTGATTAATGGTTCAAAATCAAGCTTCTTACATAGTTATTCTTCCTTATTTGATTAGAAGCTTGAAGAACTTGCCATATGTCCAAACAGTCTAAACATGGATATCCTGATTAGAAAGTGGAATAACTTCTTCAACATAACTCCTATGAGATCTATCCAACTTCTTGAAAGACTCTACACTGATTAATGGTTCCAAATCAAGCTTCTTACATAGTGATTCATCATTCTTTGATTAGAAGCTTGAAGAACTTGCCATATGTCCAAACATGCTCATCATGGATATCCTGATTAGAAAGTGGAATAACTTCTTCAACATAACTCCTGTGAGATTTATCCAACTTCATGAAAGACTCTCCACTGATTAATGGTTCCAAATAAAGCTTCTTACATAGTGATTCATCTTGGTTTGATTAGAAGCTTGAAGAACTTGGCATATGTCCAAACATGCTCAACATGGATATCCTGATTAGAAAGTGGAATAACTTCTTTAACATAACTTTTATGGGATTAATTAAACTTCATGGACACTCTCCACTGATTAATGGTTCCAAATCAAGCTTCGTACATAGTGATTCATCCTTGTTTGATTAGAAGCTTGAAGAACTTGCCATATGTCCAAACAGTCTAAACATGGATATCCTGATTAGAAAGTGGAATAACTTCTTCAACATAAATCCTATGATATTTATCCAACTTTATGAAAGACTCTACACTGATTAATAGTTCCAAATAAAGCTTTTTACATAGTTATTCATCCTTGTTTGATTAGAAGCTTGAAGAACTTACCATATGTCCAAACAGGCTAAACATGGATATCCACATTAGAAAGTGGAATAACTTCTTTAACATACCTCTTAGGGGATTAATTCAACTTCATGGACACTCTCCACTGATTAATGGTTCCAAATCAAGCTTTGTACATAGTGATTCATCCTTGTTTGATTAGAAGCTTGAAGAACTTGCCATATGTCCAAACAGGTTAAACATGGATATCCTGATTATAAAGTGGAATAACTTCTTCAACCTAACTCCTATGAGATTTATCCAACTTCATGAAATACTCTCCACTGATTAATGGTTCCAAATAAAGCTTCTTACATAGTGATTCATCCTGGTTTGATTAGAATCTTGAAGAACTTGCCATATGTCCAAACAGTCTAAACATGGATATCCTGATTAGAAAGTGGAATAACTTCTCCAACATAACTCCTATGAGATTTATCCAACTTCATGAAAGACTCTCCACTGATTAATGGTTCCAAATAAAGCTTCTAACATAGTGATTCATCCTTGTTTGATTAGAAGCTTGAAGAACTTGTCATATGTCCAAACAGGCTAATCATGGATATCCTGATTAGAAAGTGGAATAACTTCTTCAACATAACTCCTGTGAGATTTATCCAACTTCATGAAAGACTCTCCACTGATTAATGGTTTCAAATCAAGCTTCTTACATAGTGATTCATCCTGGCTTGATTAGAAGCTTGAAGAACTTGCCATATGTCCAAACAGTATAAACATGGATATCCTGATTAGAAAGTGGAATAACTTCTTCAAAATAACTCCTATGAGATTTATCCAACTTAATGAAAGAATCTCCACTGATTAATGGTTCAAATAAAGCTTCTTACATAGTGATTCATCCTGTTTTGATTAGAAGCTTGATGAACTTGCCATATGTCCAAACAAGCTAAACATGGATATCCTGATTAGAAAGTGGAATAACTTCTTTAACATACCTCTTATGGGATTTATTAAACTTCATGGACACTCTACACTTATTAATGGTTCCAAATCAAGCTTCTTACATAGTGATTCATCCTGGTTTGATTAGAAGCTTGAAGAACTTGCCATATGTCCAAAAGACTAAACATGGATATCCTGATTAGAAAGTGAAATAACTTCTTTAACATACCTCCTATGGGATTAATTCAACTTCATAGCCACTATTCACTGATTAATGGTTCCAAATCAAGCTTCTTACATAGTGATTCATCCTTATTTGGTTAGAAGCTTGAAGAACTTGTCATATGTCCAAACAGTCTAAACATGGATATCCTGATTAGAAAGTGGAATAACTTCTTCAACATAACTCCTATGGGATTAATTCAACTTCATGGCCACTCTCCACTGATTAATGGTTCCATATCAAGCTTCTTACATAGTGATTCATCCTTGTTTGGTTAGAACCTTGAAGAACTTGCCATATGTCCAAACAGTCTAAACATAGATATCCTAATTAGAAAGTGGAATAACTTCTTCAACATAACTCCTGTGAGATTTATCCAACTTCATGAAAGACTCTCCACTGATTAATGGTTTCAAATCAAGCTTCTTACATAGTGATTCATCCTGGCTTGATTAGAAGCTTGAAGAACTTGCCATATGTCCAAACAGTCTAAACATGGATATCCTGATTAGAAAGTGGAATAACTTCTTCAAAATAACTCCTATGAGATTTATCCAACTTAATGAAAGAATCTCCACTGATTAATGGTTCGAAATAAAGTTTCTTACATAGTGATTCATCCTGTTTTGATTAGAAGCTTGAAGAACTTGCCATATGTCCAAACAAGCTAAACATGGATATCCTGATTAGAAAGTGGAATAACTTCTTTAACATACCTCTTATGGGATTTATTCAACTTCATGGACACTCTACACTTATTAATGGTTCCAAATCAAGCTTCTTACATAGTGATTCATCCTGGTTTGATTAGAAGCTTGAAGAACTTGCCATATGTCCAAAAGACTAAACATGGATATCCTGATTAGAAAGTTAAATAACTTCTTTAACATACCTCCTATGGGATTAATTCAACTTCATAGCCACTACTCACTGATTAATGGTTCCAAATCAAGCTTCTTACATAGTGATTCATCCTTATTTGGTTAGAAGCTTGAAGAACTTGCCATATGTCCAAACAGTCTAAACATGGATATCCTGATTAGAAAGAGGAATAACTTCTTCAACATAACTCCTATGATATTTATCCAACTTTATGAAAGACTCTACACTGATTAATGGTTCCAAATAAAGCTTCTTACATAGTGATTCATCCTTGTTTGATTAGAAGCTTGAAGAACTTGCCATATGTCCAAACAGGCTAAACATGGATATCCTGATTAAAAAGTAGAATAAATTCTTTAACATAACTCCTATGGGATTTATTCAACTTCATGGACACTCTACCCTGATTAATGGTTCCAAATCAAGCTTCTTACATAGTGATTCATCCTGGTTTGATTAGAAGCTTGAAAAACTTGCCATATGTCCAAACATTCTAAACATGGATATGCTGATTAGAAAGTGGAATAACTTCTTCAACATAACTCCTATGAGATTTATCCAACTTCATGAAAGACTCTCCACTGATTAATGGTTCCAAATAAAGCTTCTTACATAGTGATTCATCTTGGTTTGATTAGAAGCTTGAAGAACTTGACATATGTCCAAACATGCTCAACATGGATATCCTGATTAGAAAGTGGAATAACTTCTTTAACATACCTTTTATGGGATTAATTAAACTTCATGGACACTCTCCACTGATTAATGGTTCCAAATCAAGCTTCGTACATAGTGATTCATCCTTGTTTGATTAGAAGCTTGAAGAACTTGCCATATGTCTAAACAGTCTAAACATGGATATCCTGATTAGAAAGTGGAATAACTTCTTCAACATAACTCCTATGATATTTATCCAACTTTATGAAAGACTCTACACTGATTAATGGTTCCAAATAAATCTTTTTACATAGTTATTCATCCTTGTTTGATTAGAAGCTTGAAGAACTTACCATATGTCCAAACAGGCTAAACATGGATATCCTAATTAGAAAGTGGAATAACTTCTTTAACATACCTCTTATGGGATTAATTCAACTTCATGGACACTCTCCACTGATTAATGGTTCCAAATCAAGCTTCGTACATAGTGATTCATCCTTGTTTGATTAGAAGCTTAAAGAACTTGCCATATGTCCAAACAGGTTAAACATGGATATCCTGATTAAAAAGTGCAATAACTTCTTCAACATAACTCCTATGAGATTTATCCAACTTCATGAAAGACTCTCCACTGATTAATGGTTCAAAAT
>MU107471.1:19374-31803 GCA_012274485.2 Sinapis alba
TGTCCAAACATGCTAAACATGGATATCCTGATTAGAAAATAGAATAATTTATTCAACATAAGTTCTATGGGATTTATTCAACTTTATGGAGACTCTCCACTGATTTTTGGTTCCAAATCAAGCTTCTTACGTTGTGATTCATCCTGGTTTGATTAGAAGCTTGAAGAACTTGCCATATATCCAAACATGCTAAACATGGATATCCTGATTTGAAAGTGGAATAACTTCTTCAACATAACTCCTATGAGATTTATTCAACTTCATGAAAGAATCTCCACTGATTAATGGTTCCAAATCAAGCTTCCTACATAGTGATTCATCCTGGTTTGATTAGAAGCTTGAAGAACTTGCCATATGTCCAAACAGGCTAAACATTGATATCTTGATTAGAAAGTGAAATAACTTCTTCAACATAACTCCTATGAGATTTATTCAACTTTATGAAAGAATCTGCACTTATTAATGGTTCCAAATCAATATTCTTACATAGTGATTCATCTTGGTTTGATTAGAAGCTTCAAGAACTTGCCATATGTCCAAACAGGCTTAACATTGATATCTTGATTAGAAAGTGAAATAACTACTTCAACATAACTCCTATGAGATTTATTCAACTTTATGAAAACTCTCCACTTATTAATGGTTCCACATCAAGCTTCTTTAATAGTGATTCATTATGGTTTGATTAGAAGCGTGAAGAACTTGCCATATGTTCAAACATGCTAAACATGGATATCCTGATTAGAAAGTGGAATAACTTCTTCAACATAACTCCTATGAGATTTATTCAACTTTATGAAAGACTCTCCACTGATTAACGGTTCCAAATCAAGTTTTTTACATAGTGATTCATCGTGGTTTGATTAGAAGCTTGAAGAACTTCCCATATGTCCAAACAGGCTAAACATGGATATCCTTATTAGAAAGTGGAATAACTTCTTCAACATAACTCCTGTGGGATTTATTCAACTTCATGAAAGACTCTCCACTGATTAATGGTTCTAAATCAAGCTTCTTACATATTGATTCATCGTGGTTTGATTAGATGCTTGAAGAACTTCCCATATGTCAAAACATGCTAAACATGGATATCCTGATTAGAAAGTGGAATAACTTCTTCAACATAACTCCTATGAGATTTATTCAACTTCATGAAAGACTCTCCACTGATTAATGGTTCTAAATCAAGCTTCTTACATAGTGATTCATCGTGGTTTGATTAGATGCTTGAAAAACTTGCCATATGTAAAAACATGCTAAACATGGATATCCTGATTAGAAAATAGAATAATTTATTCAACATAAGTTCTATGGGATTTATTCAACTTTATGGAGACTCTCCACTGATTTTTGGTTCCAAATCAAGCTTCTTACGTTGTGATTCATCCTGGTTTGATTAGATGCTTGAAGAACTTGCCATATATCCAAACATGCTAAACATGGATATCCTGATTTGAAAGTGGAATATCCACTTATTAATGGTTACACATCAAGCTTCTTTAATAGTGATTCATTCTAGTTTAATTAGAAGTGTGAAGAACTTCCCATATGTTCAAACATGCTAAACATGGATATCCTGATTAGAAAGTGGAATAACTTCTTCAACATAACTCCTATGAGAATTATTCAACTTCATGAAAGACTCTCCACTGATTAATGGTTCCGAATCAAGTTTTTTACATAGTGATTCATCGTGGTTTGATTAGAAGCTTGAAGAACGTGGCATATGACCAAACATGCTCAACATGGATATCCTTATTAGAAAGTGGAATAACTTGTTCAACATAACTCCTATGAGATTTATTCAACTTCATGAAAGACTCTCCACTGATTAATGGTTCTAAATCAAGCTTCTTACATAGTGATTCATTATGGTTTGATTAGATGCTTGAAGAACTTGCCGTATGTCCAAACATGCTAAACATGCATATCCTGATTAGAAAATAAAATTATTTATTATACATAACTGCTTTGGGATTTATTCAACTTCATGGAGACTCTCCACTAATTTTTGGTTCCAAATCAAGCTTCTTACTTTGTGATTCATCTTGGTTTGATTAGAAGCTTGAAGAACTTGCCATAATCCAAACAGGCTAAACATGAATATCCTGATTAGAAAGTAGAATAACTTTTTCAACATAACTCCTATGAAATTTATTTAACTTCATGAAAGACTCTCTATTGATTAATGGTTCCAAATCAAAATTCCTACACAGTGATTCATCCTGGTTTAATTAGAAGCTTGAAGAACTTGCCATATGTCCAAACAGGCTAAACATGGATATCCTGATTAGAAAGTGGAATAACTTCTTCAACATAACTCCTATGATATTTAATTAACTTCATGAAAGACTCTCCAAAGATTAATGGTTCCAAATCAAGCTTCTTACATAGTTATTCATCGTGCTTTGATTAGATGCTTGGAGAACTTGCCATATGTCCAAACATGCCAAACATGGATATCCTGATTAGAAAATAGAATAATTTATTCAACATAACTTCTATTGGATTTATTCAACTTCATGAAAGATTCTCCACTGATTAATGGTTCCAAATCAAGCTTCTTACATACTGATTCATCCTGGGTTGGATTAGAATCTTGAAGAACTTGCCATATGTCCAAACAGGCTATACATTGATATCTTGATTAGAAAGTGGAATAACTTCTTCAACATAATTTCTATGAGATTTATTCAACTTTATGAAAGACTCTCTACTTATTAATGTTTCCAAATCAAGTTTCTTACATAGTGATTCATCTTGGTTTGATTAGAAGCTTGAAGAACTTGCCACATGTCCAAACAGGCTAAACATGGATATCCTTATTAGAAAGTGGAATAGCTTCTTCAACATAACTCCTATGAGATTTATTTAACTTCGTGAAAGACTCTCCACTGATTAATGGTTCCAAACAAGCTTCTTACATAGTGATTCATCGTGGTTTGATTAGATGCTTGAAGAACTTTCCATAGCCAAATCAAGATTCTTACATAGTGATTTGTCGTGGTTTGATTAGATGCTTGAAGAACTTGCCATATATCCAAACATGTTAAACATGGATATCCTGATTAGAAAATAGAGTAATTTCTTCAACATAACTCCTATGCGATTTATTCAACTTCATGGAGACTCTCCACTGATTATTGGTTCCAAATCAAGCTTCTTACATAGTGATTCATCCTTGTTTGATTAGAAGCTTGAAGAGCTTGTCATATGTCCAAACAGGCTAAACATGGGTATCCTTATTAGAAAGTGGAATAACCTCTTCAACATAACTCATATGAGATTAGTTTAACTTAATGAAAGACTCTCCACTGATTAGTGGTTCCAAATCAAGCTTCCTACATAGTGATTCATCCTGGTTTGGTTAGATGCTTGAAGAATTGCCATATGTCCAAACAGGCTAAACATGGATATCTTGATTAAAAAGTGGAATAACTTCTTCAAAATAACTCATATGGGATTTATTCTACTTTATGAAAGACTCTCCACTGATTAATGGTTCCAAATCAAGCTTCTTACACAGTGATTCATTGTGGTTTGATTAGATCCTTGAAGAACTTGACATATGTCCAAACATGCTAAACATGGATATCTTGAATAAAAAATAGAATAATTTCTTCAACATAACTCCTATGAGATGTATTTAACTTCATGGAGATTCTCCACTGATTATTGGTTCCAAATCAAGCTTCTTACGTAGTGATTCATCGTGGTTTGATTAGATGCTTGAATAACTTGCCATATGTCCAAACAGCCTAAACATGGATATCCTTATTAGAAAGTGGAATAACTTCTTCAACATAACTCCTATGAGATTTATTTAACTTCATGAAAGACTCTCTATTGATTAATGGTTCCAAATCAAAATTCCTACAGAGTGATTCATCCTGGTTTGATTAGAAGCTTGAAGAACTTGCCATATGTCCAAACAGGCTAAACATGGATATCCTGATTAGAAAGTGGAATAACTTCTTCAACATAACTACTATGATATTTATTTAACTTCATGAAAGACTCTCTACTGATTAATGGTTACAAATCAAGCTTCTTACATAGTGATTCATCCTGGTTTGATTAGAAGCTTGAAGAACTTGCCATATCTCCAAACAGGCTAAACATGGATGTCCTGATTAGAAAGTAGAATAACTTCTTCAACATAACTCCTATGAGATTTATTCAACTTCATGGAGATTCTCCACTGATTATTGGTTCCAAATCAAGCTTCTTACATAGTGATTCATTGTGGTTTGATTAGATGCTTGAATAACTTGCCACATGTCCAAACAGGCTAAACATTGATATCTTGATTATAAAGTGAAATAACTTCTTCAACATAACTCCTACGAGATTTATTCAACTTTATGAAAGACTCTCCACTTATTAATGGTTCCAAATCAAGTTTCTTACATAGTGATTTGTCGTGGTTTGATTAGATGCTTGAAGAACTTGCCATATGTCCAAACATGCTAAACATGGATATCTTGAATAGAAAATAGAATAATTTCTTCAACATAACTCCTATGAGATTTATTCAACTTCATGGAGATTCTCCACTGATTATTGGTTCCAAATCAAGCTTCTTACATAGTGATTCAACGTGGTTTGATTAGATGCTTGAATAACTTGCCATATGTCCAAACAGGCTAAACATTGATATCTTGATTAGAATGTGGAATAATTTCTTCAACATAACTCTTATGAGATTTATTCAACTTCAATACTCCCCACTGATTAATGGTTCCACATCAAGCTTCTTACATAGTGATTCATCCTGGTTTTATTAGAAGCTTGAAGAACTTGCCATATGTCCAAACAGGCTAAACATGGATATCCTGATTATAAAGTAGAATAACTTCTTCGACATAACTCCTATGAGATTTATTCAACTTCATGAAAGACTCTCCACTGATTAATAGTTCCAAATCAAGCTTCTTACATAGTGATTCATCATGGGTTGATTAGAATCTTGAAGAACTTGTCATATGTCCAAACAGGCTAAACATTGATATCTTGATTAGAAAGTGGAATAACTTCTTCAACATAACTCCTATGAGATTTATTCAACTTCATGGAAGACTCTCCACTGATTAATGGTTCCAAATCAATCTTCTTACATAGTGACTCATCCTGGGTTGATTAGATGCTTGAAGAACTTGCCATATGTCCAAACAGGCTAAACATTCATATCTCTATTAGAATGTGGAATAATTTCTTCAACATAACTCCTATGAGATTTATTCAACTTCATGAAATACTCCCCACTGATTAATGGTTCCACATCAAGCTTCTTACATAGTGATTAATCCTGGTTTGATTAAAAGCTTGAAGAACTTGCCATATGTCCAAACAGGCTAAACATGGATATCCTGATTAGAAAGTAAAATAACTTCTTCAACATAACTCCTATGAGATTTATTCGACTTCATGAAAGACTCTCCACTGATTAATGGTTCCACATCAAGCTTCTTACATAGTGATTAATCCTTGTTTGATTAAAAGCTTGAAGAACTTGCCATATGTCCAAACAGGCTAAACATGGATATCTTGATTAAAAAGTGGAATAACTTCTTCAAAATAACTCATATGGGATTTATTCTACTTTATGAAAGACTCTCCACTGATTAATGGTTCCAAATCAAGCTTCTTACACAGTGATTCATTGTGGTTTGGTTAGATCCTTGAAGAACTTGACATATGTCCAAACATGCTAAACATGGATATCCTTATTAGAAAGTGGAATAGCTTCTTCAACATAACTCCTATGAGATTTATTTAACTTCGTAAAAGACTCTCCACTGATTAATGGTTCCAAACAAGCTTCTTACATAGTGATTAATCGTGGTTTGATTAGATGCTTGAAGAACTTGCCATAGCCAAATCAAGCTTCTTACATAGTGATTTGTCGTGGTTTGATTAGATACTTGAAGAACTTGCCATATATCCAAACATGCTAAACATGGATATCCTGATTAGAAAATAGAGTAATTTCTTCAACATAACTCCTATGCGATTTATTCAAATTCATGGAGACTCTCCACTGATTATTGGTTCCAAATCAAGCTTCTTACATAGTAATTCATCCTTGTTTGATTAGAAGCTTGAAGAACTTCTCATATGTCCAAACAGGCTAAACATGGATATCCTTATTAGAAAGTGGAATAACTTCTTCAACACAACTCCTATGAGATTTATTTAACTTCATGAAATACTCTCCACTTATTAATGGTTCCAAATCAAGCTTCCTACATAGTGATTCATCATGTTTTGATTAGAAGCTTGAAGAACTTGCCATATGTCCAAACAGGCTAAACATGGATATCCTGATTAGAAAGTGGAATAACTTCTTCAACCTACCTCCTATGAGATTTATTCAACTTCATGAAAGACTCTCCAATGATTAATGGTTCCAAATAAATCTTCTTACATAGTGATTCATCCTGGTTTGATTAGAAGCTTGAAGAACTTGTCATATGTCCAAACAGGCTAAACATGTATATCTTGATTAGAAAGTGGAATAACCTCTTCAACATAACTCTTATGAGATTAATTTAACTTAATGAAAGACTCTCCACTGATTAGTGGTTCCAAATCAAGCTTCCTACATAGTGATTCATCCTGGTTTGGTTAGATGCTTGAAGAATTGCCATATGTCCAAACAGGCTAAACATGGATATCTTGATTAAAAAGTGGAATAACTTCTTCAAAATAACTCATATGGGATTTATTCTACTTTATGAAAGACTCGCCACTGATTAATGGTTCCAAATCAAGCTTCTTACACAGTGATTCATTGTGGTTTGATTAGATCCTTGAAGAACTTGACATATGTCCAAACATGCTAAACATGGATATCTTGAATAAAAAATAGAATAATTTCTTCAAGCTTCCTACATAGTGATTCTCCATGGAGATTCTCCACTGATTATTGGTTCCAAATCAAGCTTCTTTCATAGTGATTCATTGTGGTTTGATTAGATGCTTGAATAACTTGCCATATGTCCAAACAGGCTAAACATGGATATCCTTATTAGAAAGTGGAATAACTTCTTCAACATAACTCCTATGAGATTTATTTAACTTCATGAAAGACTCTCTATTGATTAATTGTTCCAAATCAAAATTCCTACAGAGTGATTCATCCTGGTTTAATTAGAAGCTTGAAGAACTTGCCATATGTCCAAACANGTTTGATTAGAAGCTTGAAGAACTTGCCATATGTCCAAACAGGCTAAACATTGATATCTTGATTAGAATGTGGAATAATTTCTTCAACATAACTCCTATGAGATTTATTCAACTTCATGAAATACTCCCCACTGATTAATGGTTCCACATCAAGCTTCTTACATAGTGATTAATCCTTGTTTGATTAAAAGCTTGAAGAACTTGCCATATGTCCAAACAGGCTAAACATGGATATCCTAATTATAAAGTAAAATAACTTCTTCAACATAACTCCTATGAGATTTATTCAACTTCATGGAGATTCTCCACTGATTATTGGTTCCAAATCAAGCTTCTTACATAGTGATTTATTTTGGTTTGATTAGATGCTTGAATAACTTGCCATATGTCCAAACATGCTAAACATTGATATCTTGATTAGAAAGTGAAATAACTTCTTCAACATAACTCCTACGAGATTTATTCAACTTTATGAAAGACTCTCCACTTATTAATGGTTACAAATCAAGTTTCTTACATAGTGATTCATCTTTGTTTGTTTAGAAGCTTGAAGAACTTGCCATATGTCCAAAAAGGTTAACCATGGATATCCTTATTAGAAAGTGGAATAACTTCTTCAACATAACTCCTATGAGGTTTATTTAACTTCATGAAAGACTCTCCACTGATTAATGGTTCCAAATCAAGCTTCCTACATAGTGATTCATCCTGGTTTGATTAGAAGCTTGAAGAACTTGCCATATGTCCAAACAGGCTAAACATGGATATCCTGATTAGAAAGTAAAATAACTTCTTCAACATAACTCCTATGAGATTTATTCAACTTCGTGAAAGACTCTCCACTGATTAATGGTTCCACATCAAGCTTCTTACATAGTGATTAATCCTTGTTTGATTAAAAGCTTGAAGAACTTGCCATATGTCCAAACAGGCTAAACATGGATATCTTGATTAAAAAGTGGAATAACTTCTTCAAAATAACTCATATGGGATTTATTCTACTTTATGAAAGACTCTCTACTGATTAATGGTTCCAAATCAAGCTTCTTACACAGTGATTCATTGTGGTTTGGTTAGATCCTTGAAGAACTTGACATATGTCCAAACATGCTAAACATGAATATCCTTATTAGAAAATGGAATAGCTTCTTCAACATAACTCCTATGAGATTTATTTAACTTCTTAAAAGACTCTCCACTGATTAATGGTTCTAAACAAGCTTCTTACATAGTGATTAATCGTGGTTTGATTAGATGTTTGAAGAACTTGCCATAGCCAAATCAAGCTTCTTACATAGTGATTTGTCGTGGTTTGATTAGATACTTGAAGAACTTGCCATATATCCAAACATGCTAAACATGGATATCCTGATTAGAAAATAGAGTAATTTCTTCAACATAACTCCTATGCGATTTATACAACTTCATGGAGACTCTCCACTGATTATTGGTTCCAAATCAAGCTTCTTACATAGTAATTCATCCTTGTTTGATTAGAAGCTTGAAGAACTTCTCATATGTCCAAACAGGCTAAACATGGATATCCTTATTAGAAAGTGGAATAACTTCTTCAACATAACTCCTATGAGATTTATTTAACTTCATGAAATACTCTCCACTTATTAATGGTTCCAAATCAAGCTTCCTACATAGTGATTCATCATCGTTTGATTAGAAGCTTGAAGAACTTGCCATATGTCCAAACAGGCTAAACATGGATATCCTGATTAGAAAGTGGAATAACTTCTTCAACCTACCTCCTATGAGATTTATTCAACTTCATGAAAGACTCTCCAATGATTAATGGTTCCAAATAAATCTTCTTACATAGTGATTCATCCTGGATTAGAAGCTTCAAGAACTTGTCATAAGTCCAAACAGGCTAAACATGTATATCTTGATTAGAAAGTGGAATAACCTCTTCAACATAACTCCTATGAGATTAATTTAACTTAATGAAAGACTCTCCACTGATTAGTGGTTCCAAATCAAGCTTTCTACATAGTGATTCATCCTGGTTTGGTTAGATGCTTGAAGAATTGCCATATGTCCAAACAGGCTAAACATGGATATCTTGATTAAAAAGTGGAATAACTTCTTCAAAATAACTCATATGGGATTTATTCTACTTTATGAAAGACTCTCCACTGATTAATGGTTCCAAGTCAAGCTTCTTACACAGTGATTCATTGTGGTTTGATTAGATCCTTGAAGAACTTGACATATGTCCAAACATGCTAAACATGGATATCTTGAATAAAAAATAGAATAATTTCTTCAAGCTTCCTACATAGTGATTCTCCATGGAGATTCTCCACTGATTATTGGTTCCAAATCAAGCTTCTTACATAGTGATTCATTGTGGTTTGATTAGATGCTTGAATAACTTGCCATATGTCCAAACAGGCTAAACATGGATATCCTTATTAGAAAGTGGAATAACTTCTTCAACATAACTCCTATGAGATTTATTTAACTTCATGAAAGACTCTCTATTGATTAATTGTTCCAAATCAAAATTCCTACAGAGTGATTCATCCTGGTTTGATTAGAAGCTTGAAGAACTTGCCATATGTCCAAACAGGCTAAACATTGATATCTTGATTAGAATGTGGAATAATTTCTTCAACATAACTCCTATGAGATTTATTCAACTTCATGAAATACTCCCCACTGATTAATGGTTCCACATCAAGCTTCTTACATAGTGATTAATCCTTGTTTGATTAAAAGCTTGAAGAGCTTGCCATATGTCCAAACAGGCTAAACATGGATATCCTGATTATAAAGTAAAATAACTTCTTCAACATAACTCCTATGAGATTTATTCAACTTCATGGAGATTCTCCACTGATTATTGGTTCCAAATCAAGCTTCTTACATAGTGATTCATTTTGGTTTGATTAGATGCTTGAATAACTTGCCATATGTCCAAACAGGCTAAACATTGATATCTTGGATTAGAAAGTGAAATAACTTCTTCAACATAACTCCTACGAGATTTATTCAACTTTATGAAAGACTCTCCACTTATTAATGGTTCCAAATCAAGTTTCTTACATAGTGATTCATCTTTGTTTGTTTAGAAGCTTGAAGAACTTGCCATATGTCCAAAAAGGTTAAACATGGATATCCTTATTAGAAAGTGGAATAACTTCTTCAACATAACTCCTATGAGGTTTATTTAACTTCATGAAAGACTCTCCACTGATTAATGGTTCCAAATCAAGCTTCCTACATAGTGATTCATCCTGGTTTGATTAGAAGGTTGAAGAACTTGCCATATGTCCAAACAGGCTAAACATGGATATCTTGATTAGAAACTGGAATAACTTCTTCAACATAACTCCTATGAGATTTATTCAACTTCATGGAGACTCTCCACTGATTAATGGTTCCAAATCAAGCTTCTTACATAGTGATTCATCGTGCTTTGATTAGATGCTTGAAGAACTTGCCATATGTCCAAACATGCTAAAATGGATATCCTGATTAGAAAATAGAATAATTTATTCAACATAACTTCTATGGGATTTATTCAACTTCATGAAAGACTCTGCACTGATTAATAGTTCCAAATCAAGCTTCTTACATAGTGATTCATCCTAGGTTGGATTAGAATCTTGAAGAACTTGTCATATGTCCAAACAGGCTAAACATTGATATCTTGATTAGAAAGTGGAATAACTTCTTCAACATAACTGCTATGAGATTTATTCAACTTTATGAAAGGCTCTCCACTGATTAATGGTTCAAAATCAAGCTTCTTACACAGTGATTCATCGTGGTTTGATTAGATCCTTGAAGAACTTGTCATATGTCCAAACATGCTAAACATGGATATAATGATTAGAAAATAGAATAATTTCTTCAACATAACTCCTATGAGATTTATTCAACTTCATGGAGACTCTCCACTGATAATTGGTCCCAAATCAAATTCTTACATAGTGATTCATCATGGGTTGATTAGAAGCTTGAAGAACTTACCATATATCCAAAGAGGATAAAAATGGATATCCTGATTAAAAAGTGGAATAACTTCTTCAACATAACTCCTATGAGATTTATTTAACTTCATGAAAGACTCTCTATTGATTAATGGTTCCAAATCAAAATTCCTACACAGTGATTCATCCTGGTTTAATTAGAAGCTTGAAGAACTTGCCATATGTCCAAACAGGCTAAACATGGATATCCTGAATAGAAAGTGGAATAACTTCTTCAACATAACTCCTATGATATTTATTTAACTTCATGAAAGACTCTTTACTGATTAATGGTTACAAATCAAGCTTCTTACATAGTGATTCATCCTGGTTTGATTAGAAGCTTGAAGAACTTGCCATATGTCCAAACAGGCTAAACATGGATATCCTTATTAGAAAGTAGAATAACTTTTTCAACATAACTCCTATGAGATTTATTCAACTATATGAAAGACTCTTCACTGATTAATGGTTCCACATCAAGCTTCTTACATAGTGATTAACCTGGTATGATTAGAAGCTTGAAGAACTTTCCATATGTCCAGACAGGCTAAACATGGATATCCTTGTTAGAAAGTGGAATAACTTCTTCAACATAAATCCTATGAGATTTATTCAACATTATGAAAGACTCTCCAATGATTAATGGTTCCATATCAAGCTTCTTACATAGTGATTCATCCTTGTTTGATTAGAAGTTTAAAGAACTTGCCATATTTCGAAACAAGCTTAAAATTGATATCTTAATTAGAAAGTGGAATAACTTCTTTAACATAACTCCGATGAGATTTATTTAAGTTCATGAAAGACTCACTACTGATTAATGGTTACAAATCAAGCTTCTTACTTAGTGATTCATCCTGGTTTGATTAGAAGCTTGAAGAACTTGCCATATGTCCAAACAGGCTAAACATGGATATCCTGATTAGAAAGTGGAATAACTTCTTCAACATAACTCCTATGATATTTATTTAACTTCATGAAAGAATCACTACTGATTAATGGTTACAAATCAAGCTTCTTACATAGTGATTCATCCTGGTTTGATTAGAAGCTTGAAGAACTTGTCATATGTCCGAACATGCTAAACATGGATATCCTGATTAGAAAGTAGAATAACTTCTTCAACAGAACTCTTATGATATTTATTCAACTTCATTTAAGACTCTCCACTGACTAATCGTTCCAAATCAAGTTTCTTACATAGTGATTCATCGTGGTTTGATTAGAAGCTTGAAGAACTTGCCATATG
>MU107472.1:0-34204 GCA_012274485.2 Sinapis alba
GAAGGATGTCACAAAACCAGATGTGGAGATACATGATCTTTTCATTATATGCATAATACAGGATGAAGACTCTTAATAAATAAATATATTTATTTGAGATATGTAATGATTTATATTAACTTTGTATATACAGATTTCGCCTCCGGGGAAAAAGAATATTGTATATCAGAACACTAAACTCTTGTATGATTTATGTATAGCTTAGAAGATTTTGATGTTCTTGGACAGGAACTCGATTTACAAGAAGCAACCCTTCTTTAGTTTATACAATCTATAAGCTACCAAACTTCAGTAATCTCAACACTGTGTAGACATTGCCATGACCACCTCTCTGCCTATGAAATTCTCTGGCTTGATCTCATCGATGATGTCCATTTCGTTAAAGTTTAGTAACCGCAATGAGCTCACTAGCCAACATATGTGGATTAGAAATTACCCTAATTCTAGTCTGAAGGAGACTCTGTTGGTGAGTGAACTAATCTTGGCTCTTATAGCTTTATTGTTAGTTTGTTACTTGGGTAGTTAGGATTACTTAGGGCAGTTAGACTGGTTAATTGTTAAACCGGTTTAACTTAACTGATTCTGGTTAGCATTGTAAATCCTTGGTTTATATAAAAGGATAGAGAGTGAGTGTTACAAGCTATGTGAGCTAATAGAGATAAGAGAGAGAGAGAGAGATCAGAGACGTCGAGCTCCGAGGGTTGTTCTTCACCATCTCCAATTGCGAGAGGTGCTTTGTTCTAGTAGATTTTTTTTTTTTTGAAAGATTTTCAAAATTTATTCACTTCAAAAACCTTTATACAATCAATGCAACTTTAAGTTGAAAAAGAAAAGACCTATATTTTTTTAAATAGAAAATTTGAAAAAAAATCATCTACTTCCAAACCACATCTCCATGGCCTTCTCATGTCTGCTTCCAGCTTTCTTTCTCAAAGAAGAAATCCTGTTTCGAATCTGCTTGTCCAAGAAGATAATTAGCCGGGTAGAGGATTGAGGAGGCTCACCCACTCGACGAGTGTTTCTCTCCTGCCATATGGCATAAGCTACAGCTTGGAAACAATAGCGAAAGAGGAAGGTAGAAGTCTTATTTTGTAACCCATTCACCAGCCTTTGCATCAGAAAAGACCATTGAGAAGTTACTCCTGCACCAGCCAGACCTCTAATCGTTCCCCGCCAGACTTCCCCAGAGAAAGAGCAATCAAAAAATTTGCTAGGCTGAGTCTGGCTCTAGGGACTAGTTCTCCACATCGGAGAGATATCCTTGGTGATCAAAATGTGTGTCTCTCTTGTTCTTGCTCTTGATCGTGAGTGATTCTCTTGAGTGACTGTGAGGTTCAAGTCGAGTGTTAATTCATATCAGCAATAAAAGCTTTGATTCATCCCGAACTGAAGGTTTCTGCACAACATACTCTATTGCTTATCCATTAATCCGTAACATTAAAGATAGGTCAACCAATATACAAATTTACAGAATTATTGTTAAAATATTTTTCAGCAGGAGTACTAAGTTGCAACGATCGGGTTTAAATTGTTATTTTTTAGGTGTAAAAGTTAAATTTTATAACAATTTCTTAAAGTTAAGTAGAACACTATAATTCAGAAACGAGTTTACTAATAAGATTTAAAGGAGGTGAACAATCCGCAACCAATAATTCCCCGTGATTTAAATTTGTTAATTACTCTTCACAAAAAGATCTGGTTTTAAATTTGTTAAACGTGATGCAAATAAAGTGGCTCATATAATCGCCTAACACAAACCATTGAATGATATCTTTTACTCTCATAGTTTATATCTTCATGTTTGGCTGACGCCTATTTTGTATTCAGATTTATTTCATGTGTTATAAACTTAATATTTCAACTCAGATTGTGATTACTGAACACAAATTACTAAGTTATATAACATTGTCAACTAACACTTCAATTCAAAACTAGATTCTTACAGGTGATTTAAAACCACAGAACTATTCATATGTAATATGTAAATATATTTATTATTATATTTTTCCAATAGTTACAAATTTAAATAAATATTTTAAAAATAAAGAGTAAAACTTTGTTTAAGATTTGGTTAGAATAAGGTATAAGATATATATATATATATATATATATATATCTATATATATATATATATATATCTATATATATATATATATATATATATTTATATTTAATTATCATTAAATTAGAAATATGATTATATATTAGATTAGTTAAGTTTTTAAAATTAAGTAGTTAAAAATTTATTTTATAACATTAGCTTCAATAAATGTCTAAAAATCTAGAAATTTTAATGGTACATTTCATAAATAACACGTCAGGTTAAAGTTGATTCTATATAGTGTTTTTGTTTAAATAAAATAGATTTTATACATGTTAAAGTTGAAACCTATATATATACATATTTAACTATTAATTTAATATTAAGATTAGGTATGAGTAGCAGATCTTTTTGCAAAAAGGTTTCAAATTCTTTACATTTTTAATCTATATTTATTAGATTTGAGTTTAAATGTACTAATTAATAAAAGTGTTTTTGTCAACAAATTTCTCTGTTCATGCATATTTAATCAGTTTAGATATTCAATTTTAATATTACAAAGGTGACAAGGACAAAAAATACATGTCTTTCTATTCAAAGATTTATTTTCTAGATTTAGATTTTTTACTATTAAAATAGTTATTTGTTAGAAATGTCATATTGTGTACCATAAGTAGGTAAATACCAAATATTTACCTTCATTTACAGATATTATAAATTATTTCAACTCAAGCAGTTCATACCATCACATATTTACTTAATCTAAAAGTAACAGACACAAAAACTAAATATGAAAGGTTTCTTTGGAGTTGTGGTGTGTTTGTTCTTACTTATTACGATATCTTTAGCTAGTCGTGAAAGTTTAACAAGTATTGAATCAAAGAGAAAAGTTCCAAGAGGTCCAAACAATATGACATCTCCACCTACACCACCAGCCTTAACAACAGATATTGAAACGAAGAGATGGGTTATCACACCGCCTACCCCGGCAGCTTCAGGAGCAGATATTGAAATGAAAAGAAAAGTTCCAAGAGGTCCAAACAATCAGACATCTCCACCTACTCCACCAGTTTTTTAATGGATATATATTTTAAAAGTTCAATAAATTTATAATCATAAACTTTCCATCACTATAATCTAATATTTGCTTAGTTATGATTGTTTCAAAAAATATAAATAATAAATAAATAATAAGTATTTTTTTCTATACAACTATATGGTTCATTTTAAAATCAATATACAAAAGTGCTGAATGTGAAATATATAATTTTGAGAAAGAATCCTAATATCATTTGATTAATTTCTTACCTGACTTCCTGGAAAAATCATAATATTAAAAACACTGAAGTACACGCCACTAAAAAATATGTTTTCTCTGCGAAAAAGACAATCACGTGAACAAAACTCATTTTTTCATTCATGATCCCTCATTTCTCCTGGACTGTTCCCATCGCCGATCAACGGCAGCTTTCTTAGACCATAATAAATGTTTGGCAGTTATTGAGGAGTGGTTAAATATAGTGTGCTTTGTGCCTTTGGTTTTCTCTTGTGATGAAAGTTTCAACAAATACATTCATCTGTTTTTGTTACTCATGGCAAACAAATTACACAAAACTGCAAGAAATTACGTTGAGTATCGATGATGAAGTCATAACTTTACCCGACGATTTATGTGAAGATGAATTACAGGAGAACGGCTAGGGGTGTCAAAATGGATGAAAACTAATGAGGCGATCCAAACTAATCCAAACCATGGATCAATAGAGTTAATGAATTAATGGATATATAAAATGAATTAATGGACTTAGTGGATTGGGTAAAAATAGTTTAGATTGAAATGGATAATGAGTTATTCATAAACAAATAATTGAAAATATATATCAAACATAAACACAAATCAAATATATAAAAAAATAACCAAACTAAATTTTTAAACCAGTTTTACTATACCAAATTTTATTTACTTTTCACATATAAAACAAACTTATAATAAACTAAATCTCACTCAATTACTCATGTTTTTTTTTGTTAGTCATAATTTTTTGCCAAAACTATAAAATTCTTTTTTTTTGAAAAAACTATAAACTGTTTTTTTTCCATCAAAAGAGCTAAATTTCGTTCATTTCCAAAACCGAAAAATCGTGTTTTTCACTAAATCGCAAAATCATATTTTTCTGCCAAAACTGTAAAATCGTGTTTTTCGCCAAAACCGCAAAATCGTGTTTTCAAGGCAAAATCGCAAAATTGAGTTTTTCCGCAAAAATCATAAAATTGAGTTTTACGGCCAAAACAACAAAATTGAGTTTTCCCGTCAAATTCGCAAAACTGAGTTTTTCCCGCCAAAACAACAAAATTAAGTTTTTCCACCAAAATTTCAAAGTCATGTTTTCTCGCCTTGACCATAAAATCGAGTTTTCCTGCAATGACCATAAAATCAAGTTTTCTCGCCTAAACTATAAATTGTGTTATCTCGCAAAAATTAGTTTTTCCGTCAAAACCGCAAATCCATATTTTCAGCCAAAACTGTAAAATTGATTTTTTCTGCATAATGTAAACTTAAACTTTTCCTCCAAAATCGTAAAATTTATTTTCCAACCAGAACCATAAAATAAAGCTTTCCTGATTTTGAACAAAAAAAAAATCCTTTCAATACCGTAAATTGAGTTTTTTTCCACCAAAACCGTAAAATTGAGTTTTCCCGCTAAAATTGCAAAATCGTGTTTTTCGTCAAAACTGTAAAATTGTTTTTCCCGCCAAGTCTGTAAAATTGAGTTTCCCGCCAAAACCGTAAAATCATATTTTCCCGTAAAAAACATAAAATTGAGTTTTTTCGCCAAAATCGCAAAATTTTATTTTTCTGTCAAACTGCAAAAATCTTGTTTTCCTGCCAAAACTATAAAATTGTGTTTTCCTACCAAAACTGCAAATCGTGTTTTCGAACCAAAACCGTAAATTTTTTTTTCCTCGAAAATCGTAAAATTAAATTGTAGGTTAAGAAACAGTCCAAGAGTGTGTTGTCATGAGGGAACATCTTATGCCTTTGAACTTTGGATGTCCCAAAAAAAAACAGAAGTGTCTTTTTACAATTTGAAGAAAATAACAATTAGTACTCGTGTAATAACTATGTAATCAAAATTCAAAACTAGAAGTTGAGCAAAAAAATAGACTTACAGAAAAACATACATATATGTTCTTATGAAAGATAGATGCATGATGCAGCAAGAGATTGTCTTGAAAATTGTGAAGGATGTCACAAAACCAGATGTGGAGATACATGATCTTTTCATTATATGTACTCACTCCGTTTCAAAATGATACATATTTCAGATTTTTGACATGTTTTAATAAAACATATTAAATTTGCATAAATTTTTGTGATTATCTTTTTTTTAATAATTTTAGGCCAATAAAAATCTGATAAGTGCAATTAAATTTTGTGAAATTTGCAATTAGTTAATAAAATATGCATTAAAAATGCAAAAATAAGTCTTTTTGAAATATTTTTTTCTTTAAATATGTAATTTTAAGAAACGGAGAAAGTATAATTTAGGATGATGGCTCTTAATAAATAATTTTTTTTTTGAGATATGTAATGAATTATAAAAACTTTGTATATAAAGATTCGTCCTCCGGGAAATTGAATATTGTATATCAGAACATTGAACTCTTGTATGATTATGTATAAGATTAAAAACTAATTTAGAAGATTTTGATGTTCTAGGACAGGAACTCGATTACCCATCTTTAGTTTATACAATCTATAAGCTACCAAACTTCAGTAATCTCAACACTATGTAGACATTGCCATGACCACCTCTGCCTATGAGATTCTCTGGCTTTATCTCATCGATGACTTCCATTTCGTTTAAGTTTAGTAACCGGGATGAGATTACTAGCCAACAGATGTGGATTAGAAATTACCATATTTCTATTTTTGAAGGAGACTCTATTGCTAATCCAGTAATCCAATATACAAATTTATAGACCTATTGACGAAATACTTTTCTGCAGGAGTACTAAGTTGCAACGATTGGGTTTAATTTTTTTTATTTTTGCATAAATGTCAAACTTCTATACCAGTTTTAGTTTTTGACATAAATTACAAAGATTACAAGTAGAAGATAAGAAAAACTACAACAAAAATCAATTACTAACGAAAACGTAATTTCCTAAAGTAAGTAGAACACTAGAACCTAGAAACAAGCTTACTAATAAGATTTCAAAGAGGTGAACCATCGGCGACCAAGAATTCTTCGTGATGCATATGTAATATGCAAATATATTATTAAATCTTAATCATTTTATTTTTAAAATAACATTTTAATACAATACTATTTATTATTATATTTTACAATCGTTTCAAATTTAAATAAATATTTAAAAATAAAGAGTAAAACTTTGTTTAAGATTTTGTTATAATAATGTATATATATATATTATATTATAGATTAGTTAAGTTTTAAAAATTAAGTAGTTAAAAAATTATTTCATAACATTAGCTTCAATAAATGTCTAAAAATCTAGAAATTTTAATGGTACAATTCATAAATAACCCGTCAGGTTAAAGTTGTTTTTATATAGTATTTTTGTTTAAAGAAAATAGATTTTATACAAGTTAAATTTGAAACCTATATATATATATATATATATAACTATTGATTTAATATTAAGATTAGGTATGAGTAGCAGATCTTTTTGCAAAAAAGTTTCAAAGTCTTTACATTTCTATCTATATTTATTAGATTTGAGTTCAAATGTACCAATTAATAAAAGTGTTTTTGTCAACAAATTTCTTTGTTCATGCATATTTAATCAGTTTAGATATTCAAATTTAATATTACCAAGGTGACAAGGACAAAAAAAATACATGTCTTACTATTCAAAGATTTATTTGTTAGATTTAGATTTTTTACTATTAAACTAATAATTTGTTAGAATTGTCATATTGTGTACCATAAGTAAATATGTGATCGTATTAACTGCTTGAGTTGAAATACTTTATAGTATCTGTAAATGAAGGTAATTAGCTTCAATAAATGTTTAAAAATCTAGAAATTTTAATGGTACAATTTATAAATAACATGTCAGGTTAAAGTTGATTCTATATTGTGTTTTTGTTCAGATAAAATAGATTTTATACATGTTAAAGTTGAAACCTTATATATATATATACATATATAACTACTGATTTAATATTAAAATTATAGTATTAGTAGCAGATCTCTTTGCAAAAAGGTTTCAAATTATTTACATGTTTTATCTATATTTATTAGATTTGAGTTCAAATGTACTAATTAATAAAAGTGTTTTTGTAAACAAATTTCTCTGTTCATGCATATTTAATCAGTTTAGATATTAAAATTTAATATTACTAAGGTGACAAGGACAAAAAAATACATGTCTTTCTATTCAAAGATTTATTTGATAGATTTAGATTTTTTACTATTAAACTAGTTATTTGTTAGAATTGTCATATTGTGTACCATAAGTAGGTAAATACTAAATATTTACCTTCATTTACAAATACTATAAAGTATTTCAACTCATACAGTTCATACAATCACATATTTACTTAATCTAAAAGTAACAAAAGGACACAAAAACCAAATATGAAAGGTTTCTTTGGAGTTGTGGTGTGTATGTTCTTACTTATTACGATATCTTTAGCCAGTCGTGAAAATTTATCAAGTATTGAATCAAAGAGAAAAGTTCCTAGAGGTCCAAACAATATGACATCTCCACCTACACCACCAGCTTTTACAACAGATATTGAAATAAAGAGATTGGTTAACACACCACCGCCTATCCCACCAGCTTCAGGAGCAAATATTGAAATGAAAAGAACAGTTCCAAGAGGTCCAAACAACCAGACATCTCCACCTACCCCACCAGCTTTTTAGTGGATATAGATTTTAAAAGTTCAATAAATTTATAATCACAAATTTTCTATCACTCTAATCTAATATTTGCTTATTGTTTCAAAAAAATAAAATAAATAATATTTTTTTCTATAGAACTATATGGTTCATTTTTTAATCAATATACAAAAGTGCTGAATGTGAAATATATAATTTTGAGAAAGAATCCTAATAGCATTTGATTAATTTCTTACTTGACTTCCTGGAAAAATCATAATATTAAAAACACTGAAGTACACACCACTAAAAAATATGTTTTCTCTGCGAAAAAGACAACCACGTGAACAAAACTCATTTTTTCATTCATGATCCCTCATTTCTCCTGGACTGTTCCCATCGCCGATCAACGGCAGCTTTCTTAGACCATAATAAATGTTTGGCAGTTATTGAGGAGTGGTTAAATATAGTGTGCTTTGTGCCTTTGGTTTTCTCTTGTGATGAAAGTTTCAACAAATACATTCATCTGTTTTTGTTACTCATGGCAAACAAATTACACAAAACTGCAAGAAATTACGTTGAGTATCGATGATGAAGTCATAACTTTACCCGACGATTTATGTGAAGATGAATTACAGGAGAACGGTTAGGGGTGTCAAAATGGATGAAAACTAATGGGGCGATCCAAACTAATCCAAACCATGGATCTTAATAGAGTTAATGAATTAATAGATAAAATGAATTAATATACCTAGTAAATTGTGTAAAAATGGTTTGGATTGTAATGGATAATCCACTAAAAACGTAAACAAACACATCTCTTCATTCAAAATCCCTCATTTCTCTTGGAGTGTTTTCGTTGCCGATCAACGGCAATTTTCTCAGATCATAATAAATTTTTGGCAATTATTGAGGAGTGGTAAAATATAGTATGATGTGTGCCTTTGGTTTGCTCTTGTGATCAGAGTTTCAACAAATACATTCATCTGTTTTTGTTACTCACAGCAGAAAAATTACACAGAATTGCAAGAAATTAGGTTTTAGTATTAAGAAGTCATAACTTTACCCGATGATTTATGTGAAGATGCATCAGAGGAGAACTGTTGGAGAGAAGATCACACAACATCAATATGTAAAGAAATTAAATAATATGTAAGGGATTTGAGCCACCCCATTTACCGCCAATTGATTTTAAATTGGAAGCCCATGAAACTTATTATGGTATCAGAGCGGACCGACACTCTGACTCATTAATCCGGCTCGGAAACTGACATGAATTGATGGTACAAAGAAGACTCAATTTCTTTGAGATTCTTAAAAAAAAAATAAAGAATTATCTCGGAGAGTGTATGATCAATTTTATGAGATTAATGGTTATATTCACAATTATCTCGAAGGAGGTTGTTGGAGAGAAGATCCTACATCCAAAATATATAAGAGACTTGAGTAATAAGTAAAAGATTTGGATTGACCACTTACGCCCAAATTATTTTAAGTTGAAAGCCTAAAAACTTATCAGAATAGCTTTATTTTGGTGGCAAAGGCAATAAATCTCATGACTGCATTTGGGCACAACCCAATTTGGGATTGTATACATAGTCACAGGCCCTAAGTTATGAGAATTCATTTTATCAAAAATTTTAGTAAATTTTTATGGTCCCAAAATCTCAGATCTTACTCTGATAAAATATTATGAAACATCTAAATTTGGCATCCAGTTCTAACTTAGTAGTCTTTCTCTTCTCAATGTTATGTAGAACCGAGCTGGTCTACGTCAATTCTTGGACTCGTTTGGAGGAACAGAGCAAGTTGCTACATCAGGTAATCCCTTGGGTTTTAGTCTTCCCCAAGATGCACCAGGCGGTACAACAGACACAAAGTCAAGATCAGATGTAAAGCTAAGCCAACTCGCCTCGAACATCGATTCAGGTTCCAGCATTCAGACAACAGAAACGCGGTTGGCTGATCTTCTAGACAGCACGCTTTGGAACCGTAAGCTAGCTCCTTCATCTGAGAGAATTGTCTACGCATTGGTCCAACAAATATTCCAAGGCATACGAGAATACTTTCTAGCCTCTGCTGAGTTAAAGGTTTGCTCCAACTTAGGTTTTACTCAGATTCTTACCTTCTTTTAAGATTGGCTTTCCTTATGAACGTTCTTTTTTTCTGCAGTTCAACTGTTTTCTTCTCAATCTTTATGTTCATCATGCTCGACTTTTGTGTTAATTTGATTTTGTTTTCATGTTTTTTTGGACAGATAAAGAGGATCAAAGAGAAGTTCAGAGTGATGAATGAGAAGCTGAACTCTCACGAGTTTGCTCAGAATCTACACGCTCCTTCGTTGAAGTCATCATGAATCCCTCTTTTCAAGAAACAATTGAAGTTTGTGTTTCATAAGGGAACATCTATGCCTTTGAACTTTGGATATCCCAAAGGAAAAAAAACAAAAGTTTCTTTACAATTTGAAGAAAATGACAATTTGTAGTCGTGTAAACTATGTAATCAAAGTTCAAAACTAGAAGTTGAGCATACAAAAAAATACACTTGACAGAAGAAACATACATATATATTCTTAAGAAAGATATAGATGCATGGTGCATGCAAGAAAATCTTTTTTTAAATTATAAACGATGTCACAATACCAGATGTGTATATACATGATCTTTTCATTATATACATTATACATGATGATAAATCATAAATCTTAATAAACGAATATCAAAAAACATTTAGAGCAATTTTTTTTTTTCAAATTAGATGATGTTATATAACCATTTATATTATTTATATTATGTATTTTATTTTGTTATTGGTTGATTTGTGATTAGATAGATAATTAGTGATTTTAAATATAAAAAAATGTTTAAAAAATTGATCAAAAATGTTAATTTATGTGCATAACTTTAAAACAGAGTGAGTATTAACTTTGTATACATAGATTCTTTCTCGGGGGAAAATCAACGTTGTATATCAAATGATTGAACTTTTGTAAAACATTCAGTACCGGCTCTAAGGGGAAGCCAAAGAAGCATTAGTTTCAGGCCCTTCATATTATTAACAAGTATTCGTCTTTATTTAATTAAAATGTCTTTAATGTAGTGGTTTACCTAACATTGTACTGTTCTGAAAGTCACTGGTGATGATAACATTAAACCTAATTGGAAGATTTTGATGTCTTGGGCAGGAGCTTGATTAACAAGAAGCCACCCTTCTTTGGTTTATAAAACTTCAGTAATCTCAACACTATCACTCACACCGTGATCACTTGTGTCTGCTTTGTTGTTGTTGTTGTAAGAAGGTTCTGTTGTCTCCAGCATACGAACCACTGATTTCATAGACGGTCTAACCTGGGGAGACTTGTCAGTACATAACAAAGCAATGGTCAATACTTTAAGAGCATCCTCCTTGTAATCATATTCTATGTTAGGATCGATTAGTTCCATCATCTCCTCTTTGTCCATCTCCTTGCTCCTGCTACAAACCCACGTGACAATGTCTCTATTCTCACCGAACTCGACCTCCACTGGCTTCTTCCCCGTCACCAACTCCATTAACACCACTCCAAAGCTGTAAACATCGCTCTTCTCGTCCACTTTAGTTGTGTATGCGTATTCTGTTGACAACAACAAATTATTTTTAGGGAACTGTATGTAACTTGAGACGCAAGAAACGTCAAAATAAGTTGACCTAATGGTTGGACTTACCGGGGGCAATGTAGCCGAGAGTTCCTTTAACGAGAGAAGAAGATACATCTCGTTGAACCGAATCAGACTGAATGATTTTAGCCAATCCAAAATCAGCAATCCTTGGTCTCCACTCCTCATCAAGCAGTATGTTACTAGACTTGACGTCACGATGTATCACAGGCCTATCTAATCCATGGTGCAGATACTCCAACCCTTTAGCAGCTCCTAAAGCTATTGCTTGTCTTACACGCCATCCAATCTCTTGCTCACCACGACGCTCGTGCAACTGCTCCCACAAGCTTCCATTAGTCATAAACTCATATACAAGTAACTTACTATCCTCACTCGTTATGCTGCAGAACAGCTTCACAACGTTTATGTGTTTTACATTGCTCAATGTTGCAACTTCTGCTTCAAATTCTTGGTTACACAGCATTCCTGTTGAGCTTCTGGAACTTTCGTTGCAAGTTTCTGTTCTCAAGATGTGCTTAACAGCTAGGGTTTCACCGTTTCTTAGGGTTACTTTGTAGACATTCCCGTGGCCGCCTCTGCCTATGAGATTCTCTGGCTTGATCTCATCGATGACTTCCATTTCATTCAAGTTTAGTAACCGGAAAGTGCTCACTAACCAGTTGTTCTTCTTCTGAGCCATGCCATTTGACCTATCTTTCTTTACCTTGAAGATCACGTAACAGAATAAGAGAAACAGAACAAGTACTGCAGCAATGATAGAACAGATCTCCAGTTTAGACAAGTGTTTTGTTGTCCCATTGTAACCTCGATGTCCTACACATGGCTGAAGATATGATATCTCTGAGCTGCATAGACCTGAGTTTCCTACAAAGCTTCCACTTATGAGTGATTCAGGAACAGAACCGGACAATTCGTTGTTGGATAAGTCAAGTAAGCTTAGCTTAAGAGACGATAAAGCAACCGGAACCAATCCGGTTAGTCTGTTTTGTGAGAGATTAAGAGAGTTCAATAACCGTAAAGATCCTAAACTTTCAGGGATTCTCCCAGAGAGTGAGTTTCCAGCTAGGTTTAGATCAACCAAAGATGCACACCAGCCTAATGACTCTGGTATATCACCAGAGAGATTGTTCTTGTCAAGATAGAGACTTGAAAGTTCCTTAAGCTTTCCTAGAGAGTCAGGGACTTGTCCGGAAAACTTGTTCACACGAATGTTCACTGACACTAGCGAGTCAGCTCCTGAGATCTGAGACGGTATAGAACCTGAAAACAAATTGCTGCTCAAGTCTAAAGAGCCAAGAGACTTGGCATTACCAATATCATCAGTAAAAGGTCCTTCAAAACGGTTAGAAGCAAGATCAATAAGCTGGAGATTAGGCAAACCCCAAATCCCATAAGGAACCACACCAGAGAGAGAGTTATTGCTTACACGGATACGTATCAGAGTCTTGCATTCAGCATAGCTCTCTGGGAACAGTCCTGTGAACCTGTTCTGCAACATCAGAAGATGCGTCATTGCGCCATTCTTGCACATATCAGGAGGAATCTGACCTTCCAAGAAGTTCTCGGACACGTCTATGTATCTAAAACCTGTCCAGGATCCGAGCTTCTCAGGAAGCTTCCCTGTGAGTTTGTTTCTGTAAAGAGACAAAGCAGCTAAACTCTTGAAATCTCCAAACTCTCTTGGGATCACACCGGTGAGTCGGTTTTCAAATAAGCCGAGAGAGACAAGGTTCTTTAAGGACCTTAGCTCTGACAAATCACCTTCTAGCGAGTTGTTAGATGCATCAAAGTACTTCAGATTCATCAAATTCCTAAATCCTAATGGTAACTTGCCAGTCAAGAAATTACTGTAAACCTGAAACTGCTTAAGGTTTCTAAGCTGAACTATCCCCTTTGGAATCTCACCGGAGATTCTATTATCAGAGAGCTCAAGGTTTTGTAAGAGAACAAGGTTCTTGATTCTCTCTGGAATCTTACCGGTGATGCTGATGTTGCTCATGTAAACCCAACTCAAAGCTCTGAGGTTTAGAATCTCCCTTGAAAATGGATGAGGATCAAACCGGTTATCTCCAACGCTAAAGAAACTCAACCTCTTCAAGCTTTTCAGAGACTTCCATGGGAACCTCCCGGAGATTCCTGAGGCGTTTAAGCTTAAAAACTCTAGTAACCGTAAAGAATCAATCGCCGGAAACTCGCCTGAGAAGTTGTTGATTCCGAGGTCTAAGTATCTCAGACGCTTACACCTCCTGAGATTCTTGAGAATCTTGCCACGCAAGGAGTTGTTTCCAAGAACTAGCTTTTCGAGAAACTTTAAGTCGCAGATTGAATCGAAAGGAAGATGGTAGCTGCTGTTATTATATCCGTTGGTCAGACTCTGGCTTTCGAGGTTGATCTCGACGACGTGTCTGCCGGAGTTGCAGGTGATTCCGGAGAACTCACAAGGCGGTTTCCGGTGAGTCCAGGTGGAGAAGACGGAATTTGAATCTGTTTCTTGAAATGTGGATTTTAGTTTGAGGAGATTATTGAGTTCTCGTTTATGGTTGGTTCTCGATAAAGCGAGGGGAAGTAGAAAGAGAAGGGGGACGATAAGTAGTTGTCGGAACATCGGTTGTTCTGTCCGAAAGACAAAAGGCGGTGACTGGTCTGTTGTTGTTGTTTCAAATAACTTATTTGATGCAAGTGAAGAAAGAAACTGGTAATGGTATATGAGGTTTGTACTTTGTAAATCTTGTATTTTAAAATGTAGAAAACATTTTAAATGGAATGTTCTATATGTGGAAGGTGCTTTATGACTAAAGCTTTCCCTCTTTGTTTTCTTTTTCTTCACTTGATTTTTATTTGAATTTAAATCAGATTTATCATTGACTAAAATCATCAATTTAAATTTACTTAGATATAAGAGGTATTCTAGCACCTATGTGACTACATGCAAAAGAAGAAAAAAATTTGTTGTTTTTTGTTCATGTGCATTTAGTGTTATTAGCTTGGTTGGTTAAACCGCCTAAAATTGATGTTTTTGTTCTATTAGTAGTTTAGTAATTTTTATCAAAAAAGTTTCACTAATCATAAGTCAATGTAAAATATACTTTTTCTTAAGCTCCATTATTTTTGATAGAGCCAAAATTATTTTCTAACTGAGAAGTAAATTTTAACTTGTGATCATATTCCAAAATAAGAAGATTTTAAAATTTGCAGTCATTTATTAAGAGATACGTGTACAAACATCCAAACCCCAATAATAGCAAAATTCAATGAATACGAAGAACGTTGACTTGTTATCTTAAGTACATCTTTTTAATTTGGGTAAAAATATCCGTATTAAGTATTCGTATTAACTCCTGCGTATTTGTATATATGTTAATACGGTCTTCTTATGTTTCAATCAAAGATTTTGATAACTATTCCAAATTTTGAAATATAAAATAATCCTATTAACTACTAAGTCCTAAGCTTCATCACCATTACGTGTTCAACTTCTAGTGAACAATGTATCTAGTCAAAACCAACATCTTATTTCTCTTTCAGTCCCTAGTTCCTATAATTTGCTTTCTTTCATATTTAGCCGAGATTTGAAGCAAGCAGGCCCAAAACGAAGCCCGGGATTAGGTTGTGCTAGACCCATTGTTTTGGGACGATGAGGTTGTTGCTTGCGCCTCCAGCTATGCAAACTAAGATTGTCGATTTTAAAACCACCATTAAATATTTAGAGTGTTTGTATTTGTAGATTAGGGAAAAAAAAGTTTTAGGATATAAAATCTTTAGAATAACAATGATAAGCAGGTTACAAATCAAAAGTTAACAAGAATAAAAAATATATTGTTAAGAATAAAGAACAGAGAATTAAGAGAAATAGATGTGTTTATGAGAGCTCGATGTATGCGCATGAGAATGTTTTCTGTTTCTAGTCTTCACTTTTTTTATACTTGTGTTGTCTCCGAGATTTCCTTCTCCACTTAGTCGCTTGATCATGGTGATCTCGGAGTCGTTCTCATACCCGATCATGCGAATATTAGGATAATCTAGACGATTCGTTAATCTATTTTAATTAAGCGAGATTAACTATATTGATCTCATGTTCGAAATCCCTCTATGTACAGGTCAAAACTAATTAGATCAATCATTTACTTTGACCTCACACATCTTTCGAATCGAGTCGAGATTTGGACCCAACACAGAGGGTTAGTGATTGTGCCACGGTCCATTCGAATGAACAACTTGGAGAGACGTATCGTGGAGTAAAGTAAATATGTCGGCTGAAGATGCTTCAGATATGTGGATCGATGAGAAAGAGTAGTAAAGTATCACAACTACAGTAGCAACACGTTAAACGATCCAAACCGTGGCACGTGACAACATGACACACAAGTATTTTGATAAATAGAACAACGCGATTCGGATGTGCTATAGCAGTTCTGCGACTCTTGTTACGTAAAACTGTGATTCTCCGGTGGAGAAATTTCATATTAATATTTTCGAATGAATATAAAATAATTTATGGTAAATGAAAAGGATAATGAGATATAAGAAGTTGTTTCCGTCATTCATTAGCTGTACATGAAGATATAAAGTTGGGCTAATTCCTAACGCTACCTTACAAAAAAAAAATAGAAAATTCAAGAACATTTTTAAGGAAAAAAATTGTGAGTGGAAGACAACTCATGAATTGGTAAAACGACAAAGCAATACACATCAAACGACACCAAGCTGGCTTTGCTGTCTCAGCTCTTTCCTTAGCTTCTGAGAGAACAGCCTGCAAGCGTCCAAACTCAGATCCACCGCCGCAGCCAACGCCACGTGCGCTGCTGCATCCTCCGTGCATGTCACGTGCGTCACACCCACTTCCACCTCAGGTTTACTCCGTTTCCCAACTCCTTCCACCGAAGCCGACATCACGAACCCTCTGCTCTGCGCCGGATGCTGCGGCAGCAGATACCCAAAATCCGACCCGGATCCTGATCCTGGCCTCGACGCGGGTCTCGACCCGGCGCTTGATCCGGATCCAAGATCCCAGCTTCCCTGAGGACTCGTTACCGGCGTAGAAGCCGCCGTGGTATTCCCGCCGGTAACGTCGATAACGAAACTCCCGCCATTTTTCAAACTGATAGACGACGATGCGGAAACCGCGGTGGCGATTCCGTCTTGGAAGAGCTCGAAACGGTAACCGAGCGCGTCGGAGGAGTAACCGGACTCACGCCACGCCTCTAATCTCCCCCACGGCTTCCACGTGCAACCGTCGGGTCGGAGAATGAGCCACGCACCGGGACTCGACCGGTTCACGCGGTTCGAACCGGGAGATGGTACGAAAGGTGTGACCATTGAAGCCATCGCTACTGGTGAACCGGAGAGATCATGGACTGTTATAGACCAACCTTTCCTCTCTTTCGACGGTTGCTCTTTCTCCGATCTCATTGAAGAACTGCATAACTGATTCCGATCGCCGGAGTTAGAGTTCCTAGCGCCGAATTTACAAGTGAATACAGCTTGTTTCGTGTTTCCTTGCACTTGGAAAACCTGAGGGCTGCACTCCGGCTCGCCGTCGAACTGAAACACGAATCTCGGGTCGGGTTCAACCCGTAGAGTCACATGGAGCTCCGGATCGGATCCAGACTTTCTCCCTTTCTTACACCCCCTCAAAGCAACCCATCCGTTATTCGCCAAACACGTCTTCGTCTCCGCAGCTTTCAAATCTAAAGAAACCTCGAATCTACCGAGCAGCTTCTCGCTCGCCGACGCGAGTCCACACGACGCGCCGCTAAAGTTATCACCGTCGCGTGAGTAAGTCTCGATTGAGAGGACACTCCAGTTAGGCTTCTTGAGTGATGCCTCGATCTGAGCTTTGCTGAGACTGAAACAAGCAGCGACGGTTGAGATGTTACCGGAGGAACGAGTCTCGGATTCGGATTCGGTTCGGAACGTAACCGGAACAGAAGCGATCTGGCGAGGGAAGTTCTTGAATTTGATTTTGCAGTAGCAGTTAGGAGTGGAAGGGTTGATTCCGGAAACAGAGGGTTCTGATGAAGAAGACGAAGACGACGAGGGAAACCTAACGGCCAAGTTACCGACTATGATCCGTACGAAAGAGCACGGATCCATTTGATCTAAGATTGGATTCTCACAACGATTTGATCGAATTTGAGATTGGGGAGAGAGATGAAGCTAAAGGTTTAGAGAGAGGAATGGGTTGAATGAGTGAAGAAGGGAAGGAGAAGAAGGTATAAAAATGGAGAAATAGAAACAGCCTGGCAAACAGCTGGGGAATGTATCTAAAAATATTTTAGAGTCAAATAAATATATACAGTAAATATTTTGTTTACAAAAATACAGATCCTGTGGGGTCAAAGTGAAACAGTGAGCTTACCTCTCACCTATCATGTTCCAGATAGGCAGCGTTATTTTTATTTTCAAACGTTTTTAACAGCTGCTTTTCTTTCATATATTTTTCAAATCTTTTTTATTCATTTTCTTTTTGTAAATTTATTTATGCTTTGTAGAAACGTATTAGGCTATTAGCTCTGTGATTAATTATGTAAACAGTAAATTATTTTACTGGGAACTGAACCAATAGTAAGGAAGAAATTATCAAAAACATTAATCTTATCTTATAACTATGACTCAGATTTTTAAGAGAAGATCTCTTAACGAATATAAGAGACATATTTTAGTTTTTAATTAAAAAATTAAAAACATCTTTTATTTATAAATAAAAGATATGAGAGATGTTTCTTAGTTTTTTCAGTTAAAAACTAAAAAAATATTTCTTATATTTGTTAATAATTTTTTCTTAAAAAATTGCATTAATTCACCAAAATTATACTCCCTCCGTTTCATAATATTTGTTGTTGTAGAGAAAAAAATTTGTTTCAAAATAAGTGTCGTTTTAGAGTTTCAATGCAAAATTCATTAATAAAATTCATAGGTAATTGTGTTTTTTATTTTTTTATTGGTTGAAATATGGTTAAGTGTATAGGTAATTGTATTTTTATTTTGGAAATATACAAAATCATATGTTTTATTAATATGTGTGAATAAACCTAGAACGACAAGTAATATGAAACGGAGGGAGTAATAAAATATATATCCAGATTTGATCAAAACAAGTGCTTAAAACCGTTTCTACTTTCTAGTAGATTAATAACAAAATTACATTTATCTATTGAAACAAAATTACAATTATCTAACATTTATAGTCTGTTTGATATGGGACAAGGATCACATATATTTGCTGTTGATATGATTTTGAACCATTATAGTATTTTAAAAAAATTAGTATACAAAAATGATAATTGTGAAACACACCGTGGACGCAAGAGGCTAATCGCTGCCATTGGATTACCAGGTGGGGTCTAAGATAAGCTACCATGGACCCTCTCTTACGCGATCTTTATCTGTCTCTCTGTTCACCACTTCGAGATGAGCTGGCCCCAAAGTGGAGCTCGTAGGTATTTAGTTGGCATCTTCTTCAGTGGCTAATATAAAATCATTTTATATATTATTTCTTTTTTCTTTCAACTATATAATTAAGTGAAGACAACTATAAAAAGAGTAAAAATGATTTCCTACCGTTGTCGTTTCGTTCCTTACCTCTCTGTCGTTTTGCTATGTTTTCATATATTATGAGGGTTTGATAAACTTTTGAGTGATAATTATTAGAAAATAATTATAAGTTTGACAGATATAAAATAAGTGAGTATTACAGAGAAGACCGTGAGGAGACTGTTGAGCCGCAGCTGTATGCCCATAATATATGGTCATACATTTTTCTTTATTAAGATCAGAACGTACCTTATTATCGAGATCATCAGATTCAGATTGCTTGCAGCTATTAATATATTTAATCCAAATTCCTATGTCTGGATACATCAATGACACATGCGTAAAGGTTGAATCACTAGAATCCTGTGCAAATAATTATATTCATACAAGTTACCTTGTTTTCATACATCCTTTTTGTAAAACCTATAACCATGCTAATACATTTACTCTAGACAAGTGAGCTTTTTTTTTTTCTTTTTGAGAAAGATAAAGGGAGTTAATGTTTCTACTCCCTCCGTTTCATATTACTTGTTGTTCTATGCTTATTCACACATATTAAGAAAACATATAAAATTTATATATTTCACAATTACTTATACACCTAATCATATTTTAACTAATAGAAAAATAAAATGGAGAATCTTATTAATGAGTTTTGCATTGAAACTCTAAAATGACACTTATTTTGAAATGAAAATTTTTCCCTAACGATAAGTAATATGAAACGGATGAAGTATTATAAAAGCACCACTACTATAAACATAGCTTATCTATAACAATTTTCCGATACCAAATTTTCAAGAGCCTCGTCTCCTTTTACAATTTTGTCATATATTTGTAGCTTCCTCGTTTAGTAGATAGTTTGTGTATGTTAAAGAGATTAAATTTATTTTCTTATCACTTGTCAACAAAAAATGTCACAGTGAAGTATGACTGAGTTAGAACAGTAAAAGAATAAATGATATATTGAAATTTATTCATGATCATATCAATCAAAATACAAAGAAGATCATGTGTTGATTTCAGTGTAAACAAACAAATCTTTTAAACCTCTCAAAGACTATTAGACATGATTGATCCACAAACTTAGAATGAATGTTGTAAGCACATGAAAAAGACGGATAGATGTGTTGCAATATTATTATAAATCATACAAATTTATGCATTTCAAGTCACAGTTGGAAAAAGTACGGGGGAGAGGGTTGTAGCTTTGTTTGAACTTTCAACTATTTAACATGTAGAGATAATTACATTCTGGGCCATGTAATTATTTAGCTCTGTTTCAACTTTCAAACTATTTAACATGTACTCCCTCCGTTTTAAATTTTTCATGTTTTAACATTTTTACACTTATTAAGAAAACATATAAAGTTTTAGTTACCAATACATTAATTTCCGTAATTAACCATTTCTCATAATTTTTAACCAATAGAATTTTAATAAATATAATTATATTTTTTTAAGTTTATAATTTATAACTAATGAATGCATTGAAAAAGTAAAAAATATATTTTTTTGAAACAATTTTTTTTTTAAAACATTAAATTTTTTGAAACGGATGGAGTAATTATTTATAGTGTTTTAAAAAAACAATCTGGACCATTTTTATGATTTGTATTTACAAAATAGGTCACTTATGACTCTTGATACACTTTCTTCCACTAAAACTATGGTTAAAAAATCTTGTTGTACCTAATTTCCAACTATCGTTTAAGAGTAAATGTTACTTTAGACTGATTTACATGATAAAACACACTGAATATGTTTGTATGTCACTATGAAGACAACCTTTCGTATCTATGATAGTCGGACTCCCTATAATTATGTAATATTCTGATCATAGGATCATTAGTCGTGATTTCATGTTTTTTTTTGTCTCTTTGAACAAATCCAAGTCAAACAGATCATTATCATATGTGTAAATGTATGCAACCATAACAATTTGCAGAGAAAAGTGTTAAGAGGATATAGATAACTTAATTCACTATAAAAGTTGAAAAAGAGAGTTCATTGGTCACATTCTGAACTCTGAATTCTGAAACATACAAAATAACAATAAAGAAAAAAATGTGTTTACCAAGCTCGGCAAAACAAAACATATAAAAAGAAATAGTGTCCAAAGTAACATCTCAAATCTATATATATAAAATAGAACCTCTCTTCACCTGGTGAAGCCATGTCAGCAAGTAGAAGAAGGAGAAAACGCCATGTGTCCTTCTCTTTGGTTTTTATTGTTTTCGTTTTAATTGTTAACGAGCTTTGTGTTTTTGATTTCATTATTGTTGTTAATGGGCTTCAACGAAGATATAATTTGTGGGTCATTAATTATGTTATTTGCGCTGAACAAATGAACAAACGCATAGCCCATCTTTACCTTCACCTTTCTGAAAAACGTAGACACTGGATTATGGAACGTTCTATGAGACTTATCTTTGTCAGGACTTCATGATTCTCTGTGTTAATTGAAGTTTGCGTTATTTCACCTGCGATTCATCTCTTCTGATATGTTACATAATCAATAAATCAATTATCCTTCTCATTAACATTATTCATCCACGATCTCCACTACGCCGCATTCAAGACGACCCACTCTTCTTCATCCATTTTAGTGAATCTTGACCTATAAATAAGAGAGCCCGTTACGCTGAAATGCATCACTTGTCCTGTCTTTAACATTTATAATCCTTAAAGAATAGCAAACCAGTGATGGCAACCTCCACCAAAACAGCAAGTACTGTGGAGATATGTGCGAGCTCATGGAGGTTTACATGCTAATTCTGGCGAGCCATGGCCTCCGCTGATGTTATTATTGGCTCTCTTCTGTTTGAATGCACGTAGTGGTTTTGATTGTTTATGTCGCATTTGAGTTATCTTCCTTGATGAGTCATTACTGTGCTTCAGTGTCAATTTATGTAGTTTGGGGATGACTTCTAACTCTAATGTTTTATCTCTTTATTTTTGTTATGTTCTTAGTAAGACCTTATTGTGTCTAATTAATCAGCTTCTTACTGGGTAGGCTTTTCTGGACTTTAAGCTAATGGTGTATCTCATATGTAATCGTGCTTCTGAAATTGGAATGTATTCCTTTATTGAGTTTTTGTAGGAATTTATGTAAATGTTCTTTGTCATAATGCATTGGCCTGCAACGAATCGCAATTCAAGATGTGAACATACTTTTGTGAAGCATTCATACTTTCTTCAATTACTCCATGCCTCACAATAACACTTTCACAAGTAATGAAGTGTCACGTTCTTTCTTTTGCAGCTCCATTATTAACAAAGTTAACCATCCATATTTATTAGTTTCTCTACGTGCATCCGAACTGGTGTCCACTTATCAGTCTTCAGCCCAGGCTTGTGGAGTTTTATACTCTCTAGCTAAACTGAGAAAATTAATTTTCACAGTGAGTTTACTTTTTCACATCATCTAAACCAACAAGCTTAAAATAAAATACACGAGAAAATAAAAGTACCAATGAATTAAAAGAGAAATGAATAAACAATAATAATCAATGATTTATGTGTTGAACTTGAATCACAACCCCAATACTTTTATAGATTCATCACTCCAATATTTTCGATCATAAGATTTCCAGAAATCAATCTACCTCCTAACGACATGTTACTTCTGTGTGTGCAGCCGACAAGGAGAGTAAATCGCGGCGGGTGATGTGATGGCGAAGTGGATTATAGAGAGTCAGAGATACAAAGGCAGTGATGATCGATTTATGATGGGGTGGAGGATTGGGTTTAAGAAGAGTAGATATGCTGAAATCGGGACTTGGGGAAAGCTGTAAAACCATTCACTCTCCCCCAAAATTTCATCAATAAAACCATTTACATCATAGAAGTATAACAAATATTGGGAAAAATGTAAAATAATAACATTTGAATGGAAATATTTTTACTAATTAGACAACTCGGTGATTTCTAAAATAATAAGAAAAACTAATAGTGAGTGTTAATATTACTTTCGGTTAAAAATAAACTAAATATTTTTAAATGTATATTATAATTAAATATATTTTGATTTTTTTAAAAAAAAAATCAGTTGGTTTCTTGATCTTAGTTGTATTGTTTGTTTTGGCTTCTTCAACTGTAGCATGCCATAGCTTATGTGGAAGGGAATACGTACTATGGAGCTCAGAGATGATTTGCAGGTACGCTCAATTAGCTTCTAAGAGATGTGAATATGATTTTGTCTCTGATGTTCTGTATAATGATTTGTGTTTGCTTTTACTATAGGTGAGCTCGGATCTCTATGGTGACAAATGACAATAACACAAGACTCATCACTTAGTGAACTGTAGGTTTCTGAAACCATCGTCTTAGCAAATTATTACGCGAAACATCATGATCATCATACTAATTTTGATTACAACACTAAACAATTTGAGAAAAGATAATTTTTTAACATAAGCTTAATAAAATATACACATAAGCTCTGCTAAGTTTTAATTAAAAGAGTAAAATGTTATTAAAACATATATTTTTCTGGTTATGAGGAAAAAAGAATTCGAAATAGCTATGTGATTGATTAGGAACAAAAAAATTGATAAAGGTGGTTGGACTGGAGACTTTATGTGGTAACTAATTAAAGAAAAAAATAATATAAATCAACAATCTATATTTGTATATACTAAAATAATTTATATTTTCAAATTTCAGTTAACCATTTCATAAAAAAAATGTATCAAAAATTACTGAACAAAAGGTTAACATAATCTTAATAAATCCATACATAAACTCGCTAAGTTTTCATAAAGTATAACTAAAGTTTAAATAAAAGAGATAAATGTTATAAAATAATATATATATTTTTTATGCTTCCGAATAAAAGAATTCGGAATATCTATATGATTATAGGCGCAAAAACTGATAAAAGTGGATTTGTTGGAAGACTTTACGTGGTAATTAATTAAAGAATAAAGTTTATAAACATTAGAATCAATATTAGTATTTTTTTTTTAAAAATATTAGAATTATTGGATTTACAAATTATTTCTAATACGATCATGTTCGGTTATTTTGTTTCACTCCTTAATCTATTAACATTACTAGCCATAAATAATGACTCATAATCCAACTTAAAAATAATAGAAGATGATAAAAACCGCAACAAAAAAATAACACAAAGCATTTAATTGTATTTTTTAGTGTTTGAGTTACATGTATGATTGTAATTTTTGTATTATAACTGTAATTTCAAGTATTTAACCTGAATTAATTATATTTATACTATTCGTTAATTGCAAAATAATTTCATTGATTTTAAGAAAAAACGTATAAAACAACATTGTAATTCATAATCTATAACAAAAGAAAAAGTTTACATTAGTGAAAATTAAGATCAATTTAAATTAAAATAAAACAAATATTTTAAAATATTTATTAATATTGATGATATATTTATGTAATTTTTCAGATGCTAACCCGCCCGTAGGGCGGGCCAAACCCTAGTGTATAAAATAAAAACAAAACAAAAGATAATTAGAAAACAATGAAACGTTGTTGTGGAAAAAAATTAAAGATTAATAGTAATCATGTCGAAAGTGAGGAGGATGATCATGTTGATAGTCATTGGTCACAATCTGAAGCACGTTCTTGCTTAAGACAATATTGATTCTGGTTTTGGTTGTGTTCCGGAGCGAACCTTTCAATAACGTTATTCCCATACGGTGTTGTAGAAGTATGAGGAATGATCATGTTTTGATGATTGCACGAGAACGTGTTCATACCCACCAATCTTCGATGATTAAATAGGTCCAAGTCACTGTTGGTATTACCATCGTTATCAAAATTTCCATAAGCAGCATTACTAGAACTTCCACAAAAGAAGTTATGACCAGTTGCTTGAAGATACTTGGAGGCTTCAGTTGTCACTGTCTTTTTAAAATTTTCCAAAACACATTTGAATTCAATGAGTTGACGCAAGTTGAATCCTTCTATAGGGTCTTCCCACCAATTCTCGGCCCTCTTATTATCTTTTCTCTTTTGCTTCAAGTCTTCATTTCTCTTTTTATCTGCTTCCAATTGCTCTGTTACCTGTTTTTGAATATTTTGTACTTAGTCTATATAACAAAATGTCAAATTACATTTCCTATTAATCAAATAGGTCATATATTAATTAAGAATTTATAATAAAACAGTATACACATACCTATATATATATATATAATTTCTATTGTTTCGAAGGAATTGATTATATTTAAACTATTCAGACTTATTGTGGGTCTACAAAATGAAATTCTTTAAAGATCTGAAATCCAAGTAGACACAAAATTTTACAAAGGAGAAATCATGGACACTATTCTAATAAACGGAAATTTTCCCTTGTTGATAGATTATTATTTAACTAAAAGTATTATGTAAATTTATAATACATCAACAAAAAAAATTGAGTATAGCCCAGTAAATGAATTAAACTCTAACATATAGCTTAAAATAATAAATTTATGACTAAAACTAAAGATGTAAATTTACCTGAGTGAGATGTTTGTTGAGGTCTTGTACAACTACATTTCCATGGGCTTCATTAAGTTGCAAATTGTTGTTTTGGTGAGGATGTTGTTGATTAATATTTAGGAACCGATCAATTACAACATCAACATTTGGATGACCAAAAGAAAAAACTTTTCGGCCAGGTGAAAATACAATAACAACAATCTCTGCACCACAAAGTGTGCAAAGCTCGCTAGCTTTTTTGAAAAGACCAGATTTTCGTTTCGAGAAAGTAACTTGGAGATTATTTTCGTTTTTCATTTTTACCATTTCTATTTTTTGGCGACCTTTATTTTTTCTCACCATTTTTACGGATTTTTAAAAATATGAGTTAGTGTTAACAAATGGAAGATAATCGCATATTTATACTCGACCATAAAATACCAACCGTTACCAGTTCGAGTGGTTCTAAATTAACTCAAATTTATTTATTATATTTTATATTAAAAAATATTTTTACCATTTTAGAAACAAATTAAGAAATTATATTTTATCAAAATTAGTATGAAATGTATGATTTTTAATATAGTGTTGTTATTTCATCTGTTACATTGCATCAAAATCTGTGAGATGCATGCATTGCATTTCAGATAAAAGATATATATCATTCCTTTTTGGGAAATGATTTTATGTCTTTTCAAAAACAAATTAGATATAAAATTACTAATTGTTAGGATATATATATATATAATTGTGTAGTTTAAGTTAATTTATTAATGCTACAGTAAGGATTTTGGAAAAATCTCTTAACGCTATTTGTTTAATATGGTTTTACGGACTAACTTTAGGATATTTAGACATGTGTTACAATAACCCAAACAATGTGATGAATAATTAAGACAACTTGATTATAATTCCATTGAGATCTAACATTGTGGACACTCCATTAGACCCAAGGCCCGTTAAAGACTTAATAGTCAGATGGTCCAATAGTTCAACTAGCAAGGCTAAATCACCTTAATCTGTTTTGTGTCATGTTATTAGATAATGAGTGATCATATAAATACTTCAAAATAAATCCATCCAGGTTTAAACTTGACACTAGGATCTTGGTATCACAAATATGGTTATGCATTATGCTCTGAAATAGACAATGTCTATGTGTGAAAATGTGCCTCCCTTCTAGTACTCGAATAGTCAACTGCAATGTTCCTCTAAACTTTTCTGCTACAGTACTCGAATAGTCAACATGCTGACTAGTAAAACATAACTTATTTTCACATATGATTGGTGAAGGAAACTCATCAAAAAAACATTTCAAAGAAAAAGGTATGGGGAGCTTCTGTAAAGCTTACTATAGCCAAGCATGTTGCTAGTACGAACCTCCTATTGTTTGATCACAAGGAAGAATTTTACATCTAGTTGACACAACAAGCCAAAAATGGTAGGTGAAAAGCAGACAAGCGCTTCATTACTAAGACGCAAGGGTATAGTATATAAATAGAACATATTTTCATCATGAAAAGGATCATAACTATCACTCTTACGCTCTACTCAATCTAAGCATTAGTTATTTTTCAATGTTATCTTTCTTAATTTTCAACACCGTAGCCCACTTTTCAGACCAATCTCAAGCTATTTTAGTCTCCAATCTTACACCTTACAAAATTGTTACTCCACGCTATTTTGTGGTCCATTTTTATTATTGCTAACTTAAGCGTGAGAGAGCCATCAAAAACATTTATCTATGATGTTTTCTAGGTTTTCACATATCTTCTTGTTAAAATTTGCTTAAAAATAAAAATCTCCTAAACACCCATGGTTGCAGATAAGACTGATTCAAAAAATTTATAGTTCCAAGCAAACAATTACTCGATCTATTTCATAAAGAGTATTACTTTGAAACTTTTTGTACAAATTAAAAAATTATTAAATTTCATATATGTCTTTAATAATTACTTTTATTTAACCAAAAGTATTTGGATAAGTAAAAAAATATTTAAAAGAAAAGTATATTTTAATTAATACTAAGGTATAAATAGATATAAAAATGTATTAGAATTCTCAAATGGCACTATTTATATAACAAGAAAAAATGTCAAAATGACTTTCTTGATAGAACGGAGAGAGTACAGTTTTGGGTCTTTGGCTCATTAAATATTCTTTGTTAAAAACAGAAGTTTGAAATAGATTTGCATGCATACGTTAGAAGATCTTCTCGACGGTTTTCGCCCATTAAATATCCATTTCCTACTGTAACAAAATACTCTTAATTAACATGGAGAGATATATCAAATAATACTATACCACAGTCTTACTCAATGGGTTTAAAGATGGTTAAAAACTATATGTGACATATAGTTAATTTTGTAGCATATAGTTTCTTTCATGCTTCTTATACTCTCGAGTGTTGCACAACTGTAAAGAGAGTTGGTGCTGGAAGCAGAGAATGAAAGCAGGGAAAAGCAGCGTAGAAAAGCAGAAGAGAAGAGAGTGAGCAAACAGTGCAAAAAACGGTTCAAAAAACTCTTAAATAAGAATTGTTTTTGTACTGTTCACGGGCCCAATAACACATGGCGGCCCATGATTAGTTCGTTCTTAAATTATTATTTTTTTAATTTCAGACCAAAAAAAATTAAGAAACCTAAACTTGAATTTCTGGATTAAAGATGCTCTTAACACCAAGTTAAAATATCTGGCTCTCATGCTTGGATGTCTGGATTGAATTTTTTTTGGAACCATTCTCACTGGAACTATTTTGTTGCAAACAATTATTATGTCCAGCTTTAGTGTAATGAAATATTGAATAGTTATATTTTAAATGTTGATCTATTACCTATCTTATTATTTTATCAATATAAGAATATGTGAATGTAACTGAGACCGCATTACTTCACTGAAAAATTGGAATTGCATTGTATTTTAAAGATTAAGATTTGGGGTTAAATATAAGTCATTTTGTTAGTTTTTTTTAAAACAGGATATTTCAAAATTTTGCAAGATAATATAGGCTAGCTTAATTTGTAACACTTCTGCTCCATGTTCCTATACAATGTTCCTAACTACTAAAAGAAAACATATAAAATATAGTGATATAATTTTTTTTAAATTTCCTACAATAACATATCCATATCTCAACTATTTTTTGTTTCTTTTAAACATTCAAATTATTGTGTCAGAAATAAGTGTTTTTAGGATAAAATCACAAGATTAAATCAATGTTTTGAACATATTGGAGCCAAAGAAATATACGAGAAAGGAAAATATTATTTCTATACAAAACTAATAAACAAGACACTTTGACACATCGTATGGTTATTATCTATATGGATTTTTTGGCACATCTTGAAAAGTCGAAATTAAAGTTTAAAATAAATAAAGATGGCGATTCTCTTGAGATTCTTCGTATTGCATAAATAGAATGGGAGAATTGGTATGAAGCTCAGAAACATGATATAATAGAAAAACCAAAAGATATTTTGGATCTCCCTCGTTCCCATTACAACGTCACATGGATGGGAATGAGGGATGTCCCTCATCCCCATTAGAACGTCACATGGATGGAGCCTCGAAGGCCTTAGATTCATCTACATGGTAATGATGGTTTTGCAAGAAAACAGAAACAAAAGATGTAGCGATGGGCAAAATGAATAGGTCAGGGACAGATCCGTATATCCGGGAAATTTAGGGTATCCGGATCCGTAATTTGAGTATCCAGATACGGATCCGTACTTTCTGGATATCTTGATTTTGAATATCCGTCTAAGATATTTTGATATATGCGAGTATCTGAATCTGGATCCGGATCCGTAAAAATAATTAAATTTTTTTAAAAAAATAAAAATAAATAAATCTAAAAATACTACATAAATTAAATATTTTACAAAATTTATGAATTTATTTATGCATAAAATATTATTAAAATTAAAATATAATATTACAAAACTAATTTTATGTATAAATATTAATAAATCACTATAATTATTAATAAAATTTTATTTTTTAAAAAAATATGGCTCTGGATATCCGGACCTAAAAATTAAGATATTCAGATTTGGCGGATCTGTCTTTTCACTATCTGGATTCGGATTCAGACTTCCCGGATATTCTAAATTTTAGATCGGATCGGATCAAATCTCGAATCCTGGATAATAATTCTAGACCTAAAAATGAATATACATTGATTTTGTACCACGTATATACATCAATAAACCATTTACTTTTTTTATTTTATTTTAATCATGCTGGTAACAAAAAAAGATGGTGAAGGTTATTTCCATTTGTGTTATTCACTATATATGTGAGATTTTTTTTTTATGAAAAGTAATCATCATACCACTTCGCTTAAACATTTCATTTTGGACAAATACCAACATACTGTAAATTGATATCAAACTAAAATTACAATGCAATATAGAAAATTTTGAATAACAAATTATTACATGTATATATATATATGGAGAAAATGATAAAGAAAACTCCAACTTACTAAAATAAATCAGACCAAACTTCAACTCACAAATGAACCATTTAAATCTCATATTTTCTTCTAAACACAACTAAATATGAAATTCTCGTTTACCAAGCCATGTTAGCTACATGAATAGTCAATGTTATAACGTTGTTAACGTACCTTAACATCGTAATAGTAATATACCAAAAATCTCTTACTTTCAAATTGAATAAAAAAAACTCAACTCATCAATAAGTCCTTTTAATCTTTGAATATCATTTAGCCACAAGTAAGTCACTTGATTTATTGGTCAAGCCAATCCAGACACATGTTTAATCGAACACTAAAACCTTGATAATACATGTTGAACATTAAAACAACATCTTAGCAAAAAATAAACACTATATAATCGACCTATTCCCTTCTTAAAATAAGTAAAATCCTATATTCTTTTATAAATCCTCTATTCAAAATAATCTCTTCATCTACCTCTTCTCAATGAAGGTGCATAAAGCCAAACTTAAAACATTGTGGCATGATACCAATGATAAGTTATATCAAGTGTGGAAATGGATGTTAAACCATGTGGTTGTATCAAATGGTAACTAAACGTCTAGTAAATTTTGAAGAGATGATTTGGGGGGAAATATGAATTTATATATTTGGACAAGAGGATAGATCGATTATATTATGGGTGTAAAATAGAGATACTTAAACGTGTGTTACTGAGATTTTAACAGATTAAAATTGTATGGAATGACTTGGCCAATGAAAATAAGTGATTTATCCATGTCTAAATCATAGTTGAAGATTAAAATGGCTTACTGGAGAGTTTTTTATTTTTAATTTCAGAATTGGAGATTTTTTGACAAATTTTGTTTTATGACAGCATGTTAACATTACGACGATATAATAGTTGACTATTTACATAAATAAAATGGTTTGGTTAAAGAAAATTTGATATTCATCTCATGTTTAGACAAAAGTATAGGATTAAGTGACTCGTTAGTAAATTGTAATTTGTTTTAGCTTATTTTCTAAATTGGGATTTTGTTTGTCAATTTTACATTATATATTAGATCTAACATTTCAGTTTGTAATATTATTTAGAACTCAACTCAGATTATGATTATTAAACACAAAGGACTAAGATGGATTTGTCAACTAAAATAAAATGCATATCATTAATTTAGTATTTGGATTTGGTATGATTTGTAGATTCTCTTTGAAAAAGTTTCAACTCTTTACTATCTTTATTTATTTTTATTAGATTTGGGTTTGAAAATATGCTCAATATTCTTAGTATATATCTTCATTTACAGGAACTATAAATATCTAGATTCAAGCAGCTAACTACTCACATATTTCCTTCATCTATCAAATAACAAAGAGAAATCAAAAACAAAAATATGAAAAGTTTTTTCGGAGTTGTGTTGTTTCTGTTCTTATTTCTAACGTCATCTTTAGCCACTCGTGAAAGTTTTAAGAGAGAGATTCTAAAGAGAGGTCCAAGCAATGTCATATCTCCACATGTCTCACTATTTTCCATAGCGGATATCGGAGTGATGAGAAAGGTTCCAACCGGTCCAAACGGTCAAAGATCTCCACCTAGTCCACAATTTTTAGTAACTGGAGTGAAGAGAAAGTTCTAAGAAATGGTCCAAACAAATTTCTTACTCCACCAATTTCTATAAGGGATATAAATTTTTAATTCAATAAATGAATAATCATTGTATGATTCAAAATAATATTTATATTCTTATAGATGTGAAGGTAAAATCTATTTTGAAAATTTGAAAGTAAATCATAATAGCATTTGATTAAATTTGCACTAGTTACATGACAAATGGTCTCTTATGAAATTAATCCAATTGTACCATAATTTTGGTACATGTACTTGAAACAGACAGGTAATTGTCTACCGTCTTTTCCTAATTTTCTTTTTATTATTTTTGTATGATTTCAAATGGTTTGTTGAGATCACAAGGTATAGAATATACTACCTACGTTTGGAAAGAGAAAACACCCACATACACTATTGATATATCGTGATTGTTATGAATTTTTGACAATGATATAAGTTATATTTTATAGTCTTTTATATTATGTTTCAAGTTATTTTTAGAATCTTTAGGAGTTTAAATACATTTTGGACGACTTTTGAGCAATTTGTAGTTTGAAGAGAACGAAGCTGAAAACTTGAACTCAGTGTTGAACATGGGTGGTGTCACTCGACCCCGGCCTAAGTCAACAAACCAACGTCTTTAATGAAGTTTCAGGAATTGCAAAAAAAAATCAAAAGTTTTTCTTATTTACAAAAAAGTCTCAAACGTGTTTTAGTCTATATAATATATTTATAAATCATGTTTAGGCTATGCTTTATATTTATCCTTGGAGAGACAAATCAGAACTCAGCAGAGAGAAGATTTCGAACTCATGTATATCTTACTTTGATTTATTTATGCAGTTTGGTCAGATTGTGATTTGTGTTTCATTGATCATGTCTGCCTAAAGCACTTGTTAGATTTAAGGTTTCTCAAAGGTTGATGAATTGTTAGGGATATCTTATCTTCTTCACCATGATTGATATTAATGCTAGATTTGGATTGACAACCTAAAACCTATATCTTAAGATATTGGTAGATGCGAAAGCATTATAAATTGCATGAATTAATCTTGATGAGCTAAATATCTATATGTAAAGAGATTTGGTTTACGGATTTAGTGAATTTATCAAACATGTTCTTAATGCATATATGAACTGATTGAATCTGCAAAAAAAAAAGATTTTATATTTTAGAATTGGACATAGATTATCTCTGTAACGAAAGTTGATCGATCTGATTTTGGGACAATTTTCAATTCTTGAAATTTGCTAAAGACTCGCCGGGAACGCTGTCTATGATGATGTTGATCAACACCAGCTCCAAAGATTGATTCCAACTTCAGGTTTTCAGCTCTAATTCTCCAAAGCTCCAAAGTGATCCAAAATCTCCAATCTTGTCCAAAATGTACATAAACCTACAATGACTCATAAAAGACTTGAAACATACATAAAAACTCTAAAATCAGACTTATATCATGATTAAAACCCCATAGAAACCATGACATATCAGCAAGTTTCTCTATATGTGTCTATGTTTCCCACAAAAATAGCATCCTTGTTTGACCTTCCAATTTTTATTTTCAACAGGTACCTTCTTATTAAACATTTTTGATGTGATTCAACCCTCTTGGTTTAATATCATGAACTGGTTCAGCACAAACAAAATTAGTAAGACCTACTTATTTGATCCACGGCTTGTAGAGCTTAACACACAATTTCCTTTGTATCTAAGACCTCAATTCTGTTTTACAGGCTGTTCCATGGTAAGGAGAGTGTCCAAATAATTTGTTCCTTTATTCAACATCTTGATCTTTTTGTTGTTCTCATTCAAATTATGTTCAAGACTTCTGTTTTTTCTTTTTCTTTAGACAAAAGATCTGTCAATTTACTTATCTTTGATTCCAGCTCACATGTATTCTTATGCTCAGCTTGTGTGTGCATATGCATTTCATTATCAGACCTTGAATAACTTGACTTTTCAAGCTTTGATGTCATGGAATTTTCCATCTCCATTATTACATGAACTTCTAGCGTTGCCTTGTTCTTGAGAAAGTTCAGATTCTCATTACTCAGTTTAACCCAACTACCATAGAGCTTACGGTATTTAACCTTCATATATATATATATATTTCTCCATCATGATCAAAATCAGAATCTGACTCAAGTTCTTCATTACTTTCTTTTCCAACAAGAGCTACAATACTAAGCTTATCATCACTTATATTCTGGAGATTTTGGACGTTCAACCTTAGTGTGTCCAAGAGATTGCTTCAAAGCTATCTTGAAATTTGTGTCAGCACCTCAACACACTCGTTCATTTTCTGATTTATACTTTCATGAACAATGTCTTATAGGATGCAAACTTCTCTAGAAGACATCATATCAGCTTCTTGACCAGTTTCTTATCCTAAAAGTTCTTACCAAGGATAATTGTTTCATTCACAATAAAACTCAGCTTTCAACAAAAACTCGTGATGGATTATTCTTCAGTCATTCTCAAGCTCTCGAACTGAGATGCCAAGTAGTCTAGTCTCACTCTTTTAAAACTGGATGTTCCCTCATAGATTTCACAAATGTGTCTCATGCATCCCCCCCCCCCCCCCCCCCCCCCCCCCC
>MU107472.1:34296-50459 GCA_012274485.2 Sinapis alba
CCCCCCCCCCCCCCCCCCGCATCCTTGATTGAACATCATCCTTGCACGAGCTTAAACTGATCAGAACTAACGGCGTTGAAGATTTCTGATAGTGCATTTGCATTGAGTCTTAGTGCAGCCTTTTCTGCTTTTGTATACTTATTTTCAGGTTAAACTATCTCCTCATTCTCTTCAGTATAGATTGTTTGATATGGTTATCATGTTTTAATTGCATTCCAGACGTCTTCCTCAATCCATGTGAGTCGTTTTCTCATGTGTACCTTCTAGTTTCCAATGGCGTTTACATGTTCGCCGCATAGCCTCAACCTATTATAGATATCTAAATCTAGGCAGATGACCAGTTATGATACTAGTTGTTGAAACTAAGAACACCAAAACTTGTTAAACAAAAGAATCAATGCACAATTCTTCCAATACCAGTTGTTTTTTTTTATTAGAAATCTCTTAAACAATTTACACTATTTATTTAATCAAATTAACTCGACTTCACATTTTTCAATCGACATTAAAAAATTTCTAATTTAACTAACCTTAATCTTACAATCAATTTTCCCGACTTGTTCAACTCCCAAAAAAACTTTTTCAACTTCACACAACTTTGTATTTGACAACTCTCTTCAAATGTATCAACTCCCAAGTTTCCCGACTTGTTCGATCCTTTTTTATTATCTCAACAAATATTCATTTAGTCTTGATAATTTTTGATCTCTTGATTCATCATTATCTTTTCCAAATTGAAATTAGCAGTTTCAACCAATAAATTATTGTCACATCACTTTTGTTTGTATTCAGCCTCAAAACTTGGGCTTAACATGAATTACTTTCCCCTTATCTACTATCCATTTGAGTCCATTCTTAAGAAGCTTATGAGTTTGTATGATACTATGCTAATCATACAACAGTATAAATGAATATATTTAATATATAAACCTAAAATAAACATAAAAATCTTAAAACTAATCCTAATTAAACTATTTATAATCGATGTTTAATTGATTCAGCGTTAGACTCTATTCGATTGAATGCGTAGTGTCTAGCGAGTTTCGTTTCCGAATAAAGGTTCATGCGTGTAATGTTAGACGACGAATAAAAAATATAAGATACTCCTTTTGTATTGTGTGTAAATTGTATAGGCATGTAAATCTGATTGTTGACAAAAGCCAATGTGATAGCTGATCGCACATCAGCAGTAGTTGACTATATAAATATTAAAATGGTCAAAGAAGGACAACTAGTGGCAACTCCCGACAAAAAATATCTCAAATATTCAAAGCCCTATTTTCTACGTTATGTTTACATAAAAACCGAACCAGGCGTGAGGCTGAAGAACTCAAAATAGTATATAACAAACACACAAACGTAGGAATGTGTCTGAGAAGAAGTGATGATAGGACTACAGTTGGAGAGCTTAGTGGAGACAATAAAGTCAAAGGTGGTTTTGTTGAGGAGGAAAAAGAAGAAACCTTACATCAAAATGGATAAAAGCAGCAGCGTCAGGGTCGAGATACGTCGTAAGAAGACCAGAGATCTCATCAATAAGACNCAACTAGTGCATGGCAACTCCCGAAAAAAAATATCTCAAATTCAAAGCCCTATTTTCTACGTTATGTTTACATAAAAACCGAACCAGGCGTGAGGCTGAAGAACTCAAAATAGTATATAACAAACACACAAACGTAGGAATGTGTCTGAGAAGAAGTGATGATAGGACTACAGTTGGAGAGCTTAGTGGAGACAATAAAGTCAAAGGTGGTTTTGTTGAGGAGGAAAAAGAAGAAACCTTACATCAAAATGGATAAAAGCAGCAGCGTCAGGGTCGAGATACGTCGTAAGAAGACCAGAGATCTCATCAATAAGACCTTGAAGATCGCTGATCGTCCTGGCAAACGAGCTCTTTCCTCATAGTATTTCTTCTTTTTTTTCTCAGAGTTTTTTGCATATCGTTTCTGTGTGATTGAGGAGATCAAGTTTTTGTGTGTGAATATATGTATTTTCTGGATATAAATCAAAGAAAAAACAATGTTGAAACTTATGATATGATTCATTAATACGATTGAGGAGGAACTAAAAACAGTAAAAATTGATTTGTTTGGTGGACTTTTATTGGTAGAAGTCTTTAGTCTTACATTAATCCAATAAGGATCCGGTTTAGAATGTAATATCGGTTAAGTTTAAACCGATGAGGCTTTGTTGGAAAATAGAACATCTCTTTACATATTGTATTATGCACAAACTGTTAAAACACAATAATGAAGAAAATCATGTCATTTCCAATTTCATATGCTTTATTATGCAACTAATAAGACTAAAAGGTTTCAAGTGTAAGGTCCTCGAGAACAATAAAATAAAATAAAAAAAAATCCTAAGTTTTGGCAAGAGACATTATTCCTCCAACTGTGTTTGGTTGATTCATTCAAGCAAACGAGTCTGCTTATACCATCCGATGGCACCAAAATAGAGGAATAAACTTCCTGCCGTACCTCCAATCACTGTCCACATGAATCTCCCCGGACCAGCTACTTCATCATTGAACAGCTCTATGTTTATGTTCATCCCGAATACTCCTGCAACAGCTATGAAGAGATTCATCACCAGTGCAGCCGTTGTTAGCAACACACCCATTTGCAGAAGATTATTCTGTTTGTCATCTAGCATTATGTTGATGTAGTCCTCCGTGTCATCCACGTATTCCCTTAGCTTTATCATAAAACAACAACATCACTATCTGACAAGAGTGATATTTACTACTAAAGCATATCACTTACTGTTGATAGTTTGTTCAGAGTACCATCGATCTGCACGAAATAAGCTTCCAAAAGCATTTCAAGCTCTTGCACATTGAGTTTGTTGGTCATGCAACTCCGGGTTGAGCTTGTGTGTGTCCCACAGCTGTTTCTGCTAAGTGCGCTATGAGCTCTCATTAGAAGGTTGTGCGCGTCACTTCCTCGATGGCAGCTTTCAGCCGAAAATTCTGCACGAAACCTGGCAGGTCATGGTCAAAAGGAATATGTTAAACTTAACATCAGAGCAACCAAAGGTAGTATGTTCAAAACATGCTGGTACATGCCTGTCATCATCCTCAGGAAGATCAACCACTACGGTGTCACTAGAGGAAGCCGATGAATTATGAGCTAACTTATCAGTAAGATACATCTCCGCCATGTCTTCATCATCGTCTAGGAGATGTTCTAGTGCGTCTCTAACCTACGCAAGTGAAGAGAAATAAGGATAGATTACAGTGACCTGTGAAACAAGATTTGTCTTAATCAAAAAAGATCACAGGAGTCATCCATCATAACACCTTCTGAACACGCCCAGTTATTGCAACGAGCCTACTTTTAATCTGTCGAACCCGCTCCAAGTTTAGGGTACTGATCTTTAAAGTAAGCTTATCCAAAGCTGGATGAGCCTCTAACTCCAATCTTACGGCCTACATAAGATAAAGAACAAATAGAAAACACCACACAAAAATAGAAACAAAAATGCTTCAGTGTATAAGAGCATCCGCAGTGGGAGTCTCTCGTCGAGAGTCTCAGACTCCACTAAGAGCCTTGACCATAAGTAAAATTACCTCACTTTCCAAACTGGTGGAAGCAGCTTCAAGACATGCTTCAAGAGCAACAAACTCAAAAGGAAGAACCTTGGATCCACCTTGATTCCCAAGGCTCAGCTTCGCATCCTTCTTGGCTTCCTCCCCTTGATCCCCAGATAACTGTGACGTTCCACCTTCTCCTCCCTCAGTGTTCTCTCCCTCCTTTACACATCACATACAAATAAAAGCACAGAGGGATTAATAGCTAAAACAGACAATCACATCATCTTCATCATTGCAGAAATCAAAACCCTAATTTGTAGATCACCTGAGGTTTAGTGGCGTGATGGTAACACCTAATCCTTCTCTGAAACTCCTCGATGAACGGCGCAACCGAAGGATCCTTCCAATTAAGCAGCAAAACCTCTTGCGCGGTGATGATCGCCTTGATATGCTCCAGATTGATGACGATCGCTCTCTCACGACCTAGAACAGTAGACGGATACGACAACAGCGGATCGAGAATCCGAAGATCACGCGCCGGTAAGCCCGTTCGACGCATGATGGTGTGTTTTCCAGCTTCCGTCGCTTGCTCCTTCCCCGACGAGCAAAGCACCAGCCAAGTCCTTACGCCCATGCCTTTCTTCCGGCTACCGGCGGGATACGTCGGAGTCGGCTGGGAAGCGTTCGTGTCGAAATCTTCGGGTCTAGGGCCTCTCATGGCTGCGTAGTAAGATGATGATGTGATCAGGTAGATTGAGCAGTGAAAGTTCGATCTTCCAAAAATTGAGTATTTATAGGCCAAGCAGGTATAAACCGGTTGAGCGTTCCCCCTGAAATTAAACCGGGTTTAGCGTTCTCCACATTTGCATAGGTGTTCGAATACCAGTTCAGATACGTATCTGGTTTTTAAGTTTTCAAATTCAATCTATTCGACCTATTCCAGAAATTTTAGATAATTCTAATTTATTAGATTTTATGATGTTGCCACGTAAACTTAATGAAATTCTAATTGAAAGATAACTCAAGTGATAAACTTCTAAGTTATCTAATCAAAGTTATCTTTTATATACTAAAACACAAGTCACCTGATGAATCAAATCTTGACATGTGGAAAATATTTTTTAAAATTTAAATAAAAAATTTTAATAATTTTTTTTTCCAAAAAATAGTTTTGTTTATTTTTTTATTTGTTCATCTTATATACACAATAAAATCCCTAAAATTTCTTACACTTCACCCATGATCTCTAGATCCTTAAAAGATCTAACTCACGATCAAAAACTTCCTCAACTATTTGCTATAACTCCATTTATTCTCCTTTTGTCAAATCTCCATTTATATTCTCTCTGGAATTTCTTCTTCTAACCAGAGATCAAAACTCAAAAAAAAAAAACAGATTGATCGAAAAGTTATAACGATAGTAACTACACTTACACTGCCGAATCTACAGTTATACTTGAAAATCAAAATAGCTTATTTTCAAGTGTTGGCACATTGATAGTCTTCGAAAGAAAATTCTTTCAATGAAATGAGAAAAAGAAGAACACAAATATGGTATGGAGTGATAGACAGAGGCATACGTCAAAGTTGGCGATGAAGATTAAAGTCTAGAGGTTGGTGAAACTAAAAATGTCTAACTCAAGTAATTTTTCAACTTTTTTTCTTCTAACTTACTTATAACCTTTTTTTTTTTTTGGGTTTTCTACATATTGAAAATAGCTACATAATTACGTAGGTAAAGGTAAACAAGATATGTCAAAATAGACTAAATTTAAATTTGATTTTCTGAAATATGTTTATTTGTGTGGCGATAGAAACTAAAATGTATAAGATTGAAAATGAAAAAATATAAAAGTATATTACGAAAAGTATTTCCTAAGAAGAGAAGGTTCAAACTTAAAATTGGTATATTATATATATTTTTAAAAATAGTCAATATTAAAAAAGTTTGATCGTCACAATTAATTTTGTGACCCTCAGTTTAACCTTTTCATATGTTATGTTTAATGGTTTTGAAAAACAGATTAATATATAGATGTTTATCATGTGTCCATATTGGACTATTGCAAGGTATAAACAACAAAATTCTAATTTTTAGGTTACCAATAAAATAATCCTCAAAATAACATTTACTTTCCCTCTGAATTATATAACCTTAAAATTAATATTTATTTTCACTCAAAATTATATAAAACTCAAAACAACATTTATTTCAATTGTAAATTATAAAACAATGACCTTCCATTGTTCACAATTTAAATTTTGATACCGTTTACAATCAATGGTTTAACAAAATTTTCTATTGTGCTCTCTTTTGATATTTTTTTGCTTAAGATTTAAATTTTAGAGAGGTGAGAATGTTTCAAAAAAAAAAAAAAAAGAGAGAGAGAGCTGAGTTTTATAATATGATATCCTGCAACTCTGCATCAGATCAGCTATGAAACTGATTATACTTTCATTGAAGCTTTTTGATTAGTTTAAAGTTTCTCTCTTTTTTTATTTTGTTGTCTTTCTTAGTTTTTTTAGTTTTATTTATAAACAAAAATAATTCCATGCATAGCATGGGCTCAATACTAGTTTATATTAAATGATCACCGATAATCTCAATAATAGATAGGGGATTATACAAAATCTATTTGAATATTTTCCAGATAGAATCAGGTATGCATTCAGATTAATACCAAACCAAACCAAACCAAACCGGGTTTACGCTTTTTGATTCTCCCGAGTTTGTGTTTGAATTTTAGGGCTTTGTGAATCAGTGAGTTACACGACTTCTAACCGGCGAAACTCAGCGACGGCGGCGACGAGCTGATAAATCGTAAGGAAGATCGATGAAGTTGAAATCGGTGTTCGATGCTTCCGAAATCAAATCGGAGTTCGAGTCAGTAGGAATAAACCCTAATTTCATGATTCCAATCTGGAAGTACGTAATTCAGAATCCCGATTGCGTCTGGGACGAGATTCCTTCACTGCCCACAGCTGCATACACTCTCCTCCATTCAAAGTTCAAAACTTTCACTTCGTCTCTTCACTCCCTCTTCCACTCCTCCGATGGCACCACCTCTAAACTCCTCATCAAGCTCCAGGTTCCACTTTCATGATTACAACACATTGCTCTGTTTTTCTTTTGAACTTGTATTTGATTCTGGTTTTGGAATATAAAGAATGGAGCTTTTGTGGAAGCTGTGATAATGCGATATGATACTCGGTTGGGGTTGTGTGGAGGGAAGCCACGTCCAGGAGGTGTTAGGTCTACGTTATGCATTTCATCACAGGTATTTGTTCTGCACCATCTTGTTTCATTGAATCACTGTGGAGTCAGTGGTGAGAGCATCTGATGTTTAAGTATCTATCGATAGGTTGGTTGCAAGATGGGTTGCACATTCTGTGCAACGGGTAGCATGGGATTCAAAAGCAACTTAACATCTGGAGAGATTGTGGAGCAGCTCGTTCACGCTTCTCGCCTAGCTGATATACGCAACATCGTTTTCATGGTACGCAATGCATCTCATTAAAGTTTCTTTATGGCTGTCTCTTGTTGTTGTTCATACATTTTTTTGTGTATATACTCCTTGTGCACCTTGTCTTTTGGTAATGTTAAGGTGTCTTTCTATACTTTCTGCATCGATGAGGTTCAGTTCACTAGTTGATGTCTTGGTTTTGCTGATTGTGATCAGGGAATGGGAGAGCCGTTAAATAACTACAATGCTGTTGTTGAAGCTGTCCGTGCCATGTTAAAACAGCCTTTTCAGCTCTCACCCAAAAGAATTACCATTTCAACTGTAAGTACTGACACAGCTACCTTCAAATATTCTTAAATTGGTAGTAATACTCTTTCAGTATGGAATTTTGCGTGTGAGCAAGGGAAATTATAAACCTCAACCAAATTAACCTTTCAGTATTCAGGGATTTCATGGTTCCACTAACCCTTATGCTAATTTCGTTTGAATATAGGTTGGAGTTGTTCATGCGATTAACAAGCTTCACAAAGATCTACCAGGTGTAAGTTTGGCGGTATCTCTCCATGCACCAGTTCAAGAAATTCGCTGTCAGATCATGCCAGCTGCTAGAGCCTTTCCTCTTCAAAAGCTTATGGATTCACTTCAAGCTTTCCAGAAAAGCAGGTAGCTCCCAACCAACCGGTTCCTTTCACTACTAAATGTGAAAAACCATAATTCCTGAAACTTTCAATGATCATATCATCGTCCTTGGATCTAACAGTAATCAGAAGATCTTCATTGAGTACATCATGCTTGATGGAGTGAATGATCAAGAGGAGAACGCTCATCAACTCGGCGAGTTGCTAAAGACGTTTCAAGTGGTAAAATCTTTGATTTCTAATAATCTATAAGTTTCTGAGATTATCTGATGGAAAACTCTGCCGTTTTCTCAAAAAACAGGTGATAAATTTGATACCATTCAACCCAATTGGGTCCACAAGCCAGTTCAAAACCAGTACAAAACAAAGTGTCTCGACTTTCCAGAAAATCCTGAGGGAAAAGTACCAAATCCGAACGACGGTTCGCAAAGAAATGGGTCAGGATATCAGTGGAGCTTGCGGTCAGCTAGTGGTGAACCAACCGGACAACAAGAGAGCTCCTGGAACTGTGGAACCACTTAGAGACATTGAAGATCTGCATCTCTAACTTTAGGACCAGACACATGAAACACACATCTGAAATTTACCTAAACAGACATATATATATATATATATATATGGTTTGTATCATCTTCGAAGTCACTCTTCAAAGACTTGGCTCACTCTTGTATGCAAGTAAGGAAAAAAAAAAGTTGTTTCTGAAAGAAAAAAACATATCCCATAGATTCTTCTTATTGTCAAAGTCAATACTGTAATGCTTTCATCAATCATGACTATAGCCTAAATTTAAAGTTGGTATAATACCACCAGCAAGGTCAATACTTATCCATAGATTAGAATCAACATTAGTCAATTCAATACAAAGACAAGTTTGATTTATCTTCTTATGCCATATGATATAAATATTGGGTTTCTGTAAGATAATTTTCATATAAAAACAGAGTTTAAAATGGAGGGTTTGATTCCATATCTGATTCATGCTATCAAGAAAGACCAGAAGCCTCAAGGTCACGTGTATCGATCCATGTCTGTAGGATCTAGCCGAGGCTGCAGACCATTAATGATGGGACAAGAAGAAGACTCTTCTTCATTACAGGGATCTTCTCACCGTCGAACAAGATCAGAGTACAAGCCACCTGTCAGAATGGATATGTTTGATCAGACATCATCAGGAGGTTTTGGTGAAGATTCTTTGAATAATGATTCTTCCTCTCGGGATATTGCAATGATTCAGCATGCAGATAGACGATGAACTTATAAATCTGATCATTCTATGTGTACCATTATTTATTTATTATAATAATGTATTGTATGAATAAAATACAGTAGAAAATTGTTTGAGTTGGTTTAACTGACTTATTGTATTCAACAACAAAAAAAAAGACCAAGAATGGTAAAGAGAACTGTCAAAACAAAACAATGAGGAATGATCTGTTGCTTGCTTGACACTCAAGGATGAAAGACCCACATTAGGGCATTTTATCACAAAAAAAAAGTTAAGGACTTTCTTCATTATGAAATTCCTCAAGGAAGTTCAAAAGTGGATTCTTCAGAGACGAGCAAGAGTTGGAGTAGAGATAGAATTCAATCGTATCGATAAACTATCTGTAGAAGAAATATGAATATCTCTAATGCAGTCAGTTTATGATAATACTATTGGATTTGCATCTACAAGATTACTATTCTAAAATCTGAATCTAAAATCTGATTGGTCCGAAGCAAATCTATTCCAGGGAAAGAGTAATAACAAGGGACGAGAGAGTACTTAAAATTTATGAAGACGCTTGACTTGGTTTTGGCTTATGAGCGAGGAGTGGTGATTGTGAATGATACACGTGATGTTTGGCCTGATCACAAGAGCAACTTGGTTGAAATTAGCAGATACAGCTATTTCAGGATGAACAAGAGCCAACATTCAAAGCCATACTCGGAGGAGAAGACAGACGAAAGTGAAAACAATGGTGGATTGGCCAATGCTACAAGCATCACTTAGTTCTGTAGAAACTTTATAAAAGCATCTGTGTGATCTCGTTCATATGTAGTGTAAGAACTAACAAGTGTATATTTGCAAAAGTTATTTTGATTAAAAACCTTCAAAGCATATTTCATGATGTATTTTACTATATTTCTTTGGCATTAATCTAATATCTCTAGGTAATAATATTGTCCTCAAAGCCAAATGAACTACAAAGTAGTTCTAGTTTATACACTAAAACAAAAGAAAAGATTAAAAGCTCAAACATACTTTCACAATATTTGGGACACTTTTAGCAAATACAAAGACCAACTTGTGTTGAGAGGATGCTTCTGTTTCTTCCTTACTATGCCGCAGGATTAGGATATGCTTTTGGTTTGGGTTTCACTTCGATTTCGTTCACGTTTCTTACAAATATGGCTTCTGGTTCGTGCCTGAAAAAACAACACACACACAGTCCAATTAAAAGGAAATTCTAACCCGAAACCAAATACAAAAGATACATACAACTAGTATTTCAAGATAACTAGACTCACGTGTTTGGTTTACGCATTTGTTGTTTGTGATATAACCTGTTAAAGACTAAGGAACAGGGCCATATATATCTAACGTTTAGCCCTTTTTTTAATATTTAAAATGCTATGTTATTCTCTATAAGCATTTAATCAAAAACAATGCCCAAATCATTCTGTGAATCTCATCCAAGAGTTTAAAGGCAGGCACACTATTCTAGAGCTAGAAAGGGGACAGATACTTACGATTTCTCCCCCTCTTCAAAAGTGTAACTTGACGCAACAGCTAGTAGCTGACCATCTCGACTGAATGACAGTGCAGCGATGCTTGATGGATACTTTGAATACTACAAAAGACACAAAATATCAATACGTTTCTGTATCACACTAGGGAACATTCTCAAAAAAATGAAAACAAAAAAGCCCTCAAGTCATTTACTAAACCTGATATAGCCTCTTCTTGTTGTTCCCATCCCAAATGTTGACGAACCCGTCACATCCTCCGGTTGCAAATGTGCCATAACTGCAGTTAAAAATTTCAGATGATTATGCGGAGGTTTATACATGTTCCCATTAATTATCATACGAAGCATAAGAAGACCTGTGTCTAGATGTATCTAAAATGTCAGATACAGGGTAATCTTGCTGAGATATGAACTCACATTGGATGGAAAGCAATGGCATTTACAGGGTAAACAATGTCTCTTCCAGCCTCTGATTTCCGATGACATTTGAAAGCATATCTGAGAACATGTTTAAATATATATTTGTAAGTCAAAGTAGTGGAAAGAGACAAGTAGAATATAAAAAAAAAAACACGAGGAAGGATACTTCTTGGCCTGAGCAGCCTCAGACAGATCGAAAAACTCCATTGCAACTCTTCCTTCAACAGAGCTAAGAGCATACCCTGTAAAATTTCAATATCAAAGATCCAAAACTGAGGAAAGAAAAAGTAACTAGCAACCAACCACAGAAAGCAATATATGTAAAGTCAAATAACCTGTTCCATTAGGATAACTACGAACACATCTCGTCTGATATTTGAGTGAAGACTCCCTTCTTTGCTCAGGCTGAGACATGTTCCTGAGATCGTAGATGTTGACATGCCTTCCTGCTGTTGCCACAACCAGACGGTTTCCAACAAGAGACAGAGAGTAAACACGCTCTGGTTGCAAGTATGTTCCCACCTGAGTGCGTTCAGGCCCACTTGCACCTCTAGGATCCCAACACTTAACTGTTTTATCCCAAGATCCAGTGATCACTTGTCCTGTAACATCACACAAGCAATAAGAAAACATAATGTGTCAGCACATACAAAGATCAACTTGTGTTGAGAGCATGAAAAGCACCAGAAATAATCAATGTCACTGTTTCAAACTAGCATCATCGAAGAGCATGATGATCAACACAACACTCTTAACACATACCTGCAGCATAAGAATACTCAACACACCGCACTGGCTTTTCATGCATCCCCAAAACATCCTCTTTGCCAACATTGAAAACAATCCTAATCAAAGAGAAAAGCTTTTCTTATGTATTCTTCAAAAAGTTATGCAACCCAAATCACTCCACAGTGCTTTCAAAAAAAAAGAAAAATACCGTCTGACTTTGTTATCACTGCCAACGCTGAAACCAGAGGAATCGTCGTGGAAACAGCAATCGAGTACTGCGCCGCCATGTAAGAACTCTCCTTTCAACGAATTGGTGCTCACATCATACAGTCTCACACGCTTAGAGAAGAATAAGAAGAAGAAACGATTCAGATAAAAGGGAGAAAAGGGAGGAGTTGGATCAAATCAGTTAGAGAAGAGGATTGTTGCTAACCTTATCCCATGAAGAAACGAGGAGATGGTCACTTGTGTTGGAAAATCTGAGATTCGAAATGCCGTCGGAGGGTGGGTTCGCGAGCTCACGGCCGGCGGAGGGAGGAGGCTGACTCATATTCCCTCCCGTTGGAGATCACAAATTCTAGGGTTTCGGAAGAGAGAGAGAGAGAGAGGGGTTTTGAGTTTTGAAATCAAAGTAACAACTACCTCTCTTTGCGAAAGGAACAAATTTCGATTAGATCTATTTCAACTTTATTTTTAAAAAATAAAAGAAAATCAATTTTTGATTTTGTTGGCCTGTTTGAATTTCAAATCTGCAAGCGAAGTGGTCGATGGTTTGATACTAGAGTAGAGTGTGCGAGTGTGGACTCTCTTTACTTTGATGATGTTGACTTTATTTAAATTATAGGTGTTCCGAAAAAAAAAGAGATTTTTTTGTCCTAAGAAATTAGAAATTTTTGGGTCAACAAATCAGAGATTTTAGATGAATAAATTGGATAATCCTAATTCTAAATTATTCAATTTAAAAATAAAATACAATCTTTTATTTTATTAAAAATACTATTTTCACTTTTTATCATAAATATAAGGGCAATTCTCTTAAATAGCTTTTTTAAGTTTTTGTTACAAAAATAGCCCTCAAAAAATAAAATGACCAAAATAGACTTTTTTAAAAAAAATTTTGATTTTTTTGAAATTTGTTTTTGAAATTTGAAACCCTAACCCCAAACTCACCCCTTAACTCTAAACCCTAAAGTGCAAATTAGTTAACCCTAGGGGTATAAATGCATATAAATGAATTTTTTAGCTTCTAAAAAAAACATTTTGGTCATTTTATTCCTTAAAAACTATTTTTGTGACAAACAAACTAAAATGGGCTATCTAAGGGAATTTCTCTAAATCTAAACTAAAAATAAGATTTTAAATTATAAAATTCACTGTTGATATTTATCATATATTTCTATTTATTTAATAAGTCTAGTTTCATATCAATAAATTATTTTCCAAAAATACAAATTTAAAATTTAATTAAAAATTAAATTAAAATCAAATTTTGAATTTAAATTTTTAGAAAACACAAGAAAATCATAAATTCAACTAAAGTTGTAGCAATATTACAAGTTTACAATTGGGTGATTGTGGTCGAATGATAAAAAAACAGGACTGAGATGTCAACACGTTTCAGTTTCGATTCACATGTTGTCAGAGACTTCTCCATGTCTGAATATCCCAGATTAATAAAAAAAGATATTTCAAGTTCATAACTACAAAATACAAATTGATAATATGGACTCTGTTTTGCAGGCATGTCCCATTAAGATATATAGCAGGATGAGTTTGATCAGGCAAAGTCTTAGTCCATATTTTGGTTGTTTGCTGGCCTCGCGGGTGTGATTCACATAGTATTGGGCTATTGCAGGATGGGTCGTATTTAATTTGCTGGCCTAATGGGTTTTGTCGGATTGTGTTATTGCACCAAAAGTTTTCTTTCTTGATAATGTTTCTTCAGTTTCACTTTCACCAAAGATACGTAGAGCAGTGAAGCGACTAAATGTTCTTCACTTTCTTCACTTTTTCTTCGATTAAGATGATCTTATGATGTTTGTTTATCTGACCAAATATAAGTGTTGCAACCATGTTGTTTCATGTCGGATCACATTTTTTGACATGTGTAGCTATGATGAATCGATGTTATGTGACCCGACCGATAAGATCCATGCAACATGTGGGATTGGCCATCCCTCCTTGAGATAGTTTGAAAGCGGATATGATTCACCAAGACCCGCATGAAGCCGGTCCCCGGCAGGGTGGGTCAAATGGGCAGGACCAGGCACTTGCCATCTATATTTATAACCATGCCAAACTGTTTCAATCAAATTTAATTCTATTTTATTTTTATGTCAAAAAATTATTTTTCTTAAAACCAAAAGTAAGGGACTCAGGGTCAAAGCTGGACCATTAAATGTCTGATAATAGCTTCTCATATTTGGCGAATGGGTCTGGAATGGGCTTAATAACAAGGCCCATATTCTGCACAAATTTGCAAGCAAGCAAATAAGAAGAAGATTTTTTTTTTTTTTTTTTTTTTTTTTTGAACACAAAATAAGAAGAAGATTAGAATGATAGAAAGCGTCTTAAACTGTCTCTCAACCAAACTAACACGTGTAAACGTCGCGAACGCATTTGGATAAATCACGTCCACCTTTCTTTTGCTTGTTGGGTATAACAACAAAGTGACATCGGCGTACAAGAGGTAACGGAACTACCACGTGTCCTATAAACACACCCCGTTTTAGTTGCTAATACGGTACGCCACGACACACCTAATCTTGTTCCTCACCTACACTCAACTCCACTGAAGTTAGCTCAACATTCTTTCTTCATTTTTTTCACTTCAAAGTGTTTCATTAGACTATTACTCCATCTGTTTCAATTTAATTATTGTTGAAGAAATTTTTTATTTTAAAATAAATATTTTTTAAAAATTTTAATACAAAATTTATTAAAAAAATTCTTCAATTTATTTTTCTGAAATATAGTTAGATGTATAGATAACTGTATTTTTATTTTGAAAATATATAAAAATATATATTTTATTAATATATATGTCTAAACCTAGAACAACAATTAAAATGAAACGGAATGAGTATTGAATTACAAGTTATCCCTAACTTTTGTTTTGTTTTTTCAGTTTCATTAATGATTACTTTAATGATTCTTACCATGCGGTAAAGATTATTAATCTGAGACCATGCTGTTAGATAATGGGAATAATCTAGAAAAAACTGATAAATCTTTGAAAAATTAGTATTTAGTACCCAAAAAAACGTAATTAGGCGTGTACGCGTTTGGTTTAAGACGTGCCCCACACGACTCGTGGCCCGTAGCCAACACATAAGTCAGCTCCACGGGAAAGGTATGCTCCTTTTTTTATATTAGCTAAAAAACTTTTTTTTTTTGGGTTTACCTATTTTATTAATTTTCTGGTTTTTGACTTTGAACCGGTCTCTCACTCGTGATGACTAATACCTTATTAGGTCAGCTGTGACCCAAAAAAACTCGGTTATTTCTACAGTAGTTTACATCAATACTTAGCTTAGTTTATTTGGCCAATTGGGTGGTGGGGTGGGATGGTTAAGTTTAGTTTAAAATCTTAATTATTAATATATATAACTTCGATGAATTTCCTATATTTTGGGATTTTCTTTACTGAACGTGTTACAAATTTAAGAAAATAAAAGGTGATTACATCTGGTTAAATTTGTATTTGACTGCATTTCTATAAAAGCATCTTTTTATTTCTAGTCTGACACATATTCAAGAGTTAACATGTTATGCAATAAAAATAAAATCATTGTTGAGATTTATGATTTGATTTTCTAATTTTAAATAATTTGTTTCCATATTTATCACTATAGTGTTAGGTCTCATAAGTAACAAAACAGAGTATAAATACGAGAATAAAGAGATAAAAAATTGAGACCGACTTAATACTCTCATACGCCACGTGGTTTGCGTATAAAAAACAGAGTCCAAACCTTTCTTCACCACTTCACTCCATTTCCTCATCTAACATCGAACGCAGAAGAAGAGACACAAACACAAAGATTCTTCGTCTGATTATGGCTCTCGAAGCGATGAATTCTCCGTTAACACTCCGAAAAGATAGAATCGAAGATGATCTGATGAACGACGCCGTTTTCATGGAGCCTTGGCTGAAACGCAAACGCTCGAAACGCCAACGTTCTCGCAGCCCTTCTCCATCCTCTTCCTCGCCGCCGCCTAGTTCTCACCCTAAATACGAGAGTCAGGATCTCACGGAGGAAGAGTATCTCGCTCTCTGTCTCCTCAAGCTCGCTAAAGACAAACACTCACCGCCGCCGCCGCCGCCGCCGCAAGATTCGACAAAGCTTTCGTACAAGTGTAGCGTTTGCGGAAAAGCGTTTCCTTCGTATCAGGCGTTAGGCGGACATAAAGCCAGTCACCGAATCAAACCTCCAGCCAACGATTCAACAGCTCCGACCATCGCCGGAGAGAAGCATCACAGTTCTATCTCCGTCCCACCTTCCGGGAAGATTCACGAGTGTTCTATCTGCCGTAAAGTGTTTTCTACGGGTCAAGCTCTCGGCGGTCACAAACGCTGTCACTACGAAGGAAACCTAGGCGGAGGAGGAGGAAGCAAATCGATTAGCCAGAGTGGAAGCGTGTC